>PVJS01041117.1:0-18107 GCA_004027185.1 Glis glis
GCGTGCGCTGAGGCTGGCCGCGAACCCGGATCCTCCAGTCTCTGCCTCCCAAAGTACTGGGATTACAAGCATGCACCACCACGCCCAGTATAATATTTTTAAATTCTTAGGAATTTCACAACCCATTAGTTAATGGAACCATTACTGAAAATTAAATTACATAACTGCTATTAAAACAAAGGTCATAAATATTTAAAACACATCACTTTCCAATCATGTTTCCATACTGTACTGTTATCTATGTTCTTGAAGTGCTTATGTCTGCTGTATCTGTGGAGGAGGGGGTGCTGTGCATGGTGAGCTATTATACATCTCTACACCTCTGTGTTCACCAATGTCAAGAATCAGCCATAGTGGGAGTATTTATACCATAGACATTGGCAAGTGCTACCAATCAGGGTTCAATGTTATTTTATTCATAGCCTAGACAAGAGAGTAGTGTGAAAAATGTTAACTGTGTGGATTAAAAATAAAAATGTGTTTTACCTGTAGCTGCTACATTTTGAATAGCATGCGTAATGAGGAAATAGTATTCTAATATTCAAAGCTCTTATCTAATCCATCAAAGAATTTTCTCATGTGACAGTTTTAAATTAGAACAAATAATATGCAATTTCTAGTTTTTGTTTTTGACCTTTTCCACAGCAACCAGAAAAATTTGGAGATGTTTTAAAATTTTTCCTAAACCTAAGAAGCATAGAACATTTTCATCTTAAATATTTATGTTATAGTTAATAGTTACATCTATGTTTTCTATCTTTCTAAAACTGTTTTAATTTTATTAATTCTATTTTCAAAATTAATAAAGAGAAGTGTCAAAATATTATTAACTACCTCTGTTTTCACCATGCCTTCCCGTAAGCCTGCACCTCCTGGGATCCTGGGATCACAGCCTTGGAAGTGACACTCTGGTGATCTTCCTTAACTGTGACAGATGCCGAATGGAGTGTCTAACACAGAGGAAATGTGGGAATCTGGGGTAATATGGGGGCAGAATAACAGCAATATTGAAAAAAGCCACAGTAACCAAACACATGATCTCTCACTTCCTGATTTATTACATGAATGCACGTAACGCATGAGACAGATGCTGGCTCAAGAGTAGAGCCAGAGCTCGGTGCCAGTTCTGCCCTGACTCCTTGTGATTCCCTCTGTCTCTGGGACTCAGTTTCTCCTTCTGGATAGCAGTCATCCATGCTCTGCTTTGACAGTCCTATAAGAACTAAAGGAAGGCAGAAGGACACTAGCAGCCTGTGTACATGCATGTATGTACACGTGTGTGTGCGTGTGGTATGTGCTGTATGTGCTAGTGCATGTGCACATGATATGTGTGGTATGAGTTGTGCGTGTTTATACAGGCTGTGTGCGTTGTGTGTATATATTGTGTGTGTGGTCTGTGTGATTGTGCATGTGTTGTATGCTAGTGCCTGCGTACATGTGTGTTTGCTGTGTGGTGTATGTTATGTGTGTGTGATGTGCGTGTGCATGTGTGTGGCATACGTTGTGTGTTAGTGCATGCGTGCATGTGTGCTTGGTGTATGGTGTATATTGTGTATGTATGTTGTATGTGGTGTGTGTGTGTGTGTGTGTGTGTGTGTGTGTGTGTGGTATGTGATGTGTGTGCACACACCTGCTGCATACTAGAAATCATATTAGGAAGTTTTTAATCCTTGCTTCCATTCCATTCACAGGAGTCGGGTAGGGGGAGGGAAATGGTGAGAAAACCCACGTGGATGAGCTCTCATGGAGACGGAGAAGCCTGATGTGGGGAGCGTCTTACCTTCTATGTCTCCTTTTCTCACTGTGTATGTGGGTCTACCAGAAGCCCAGCAGGGTTATCCCCCAGTGTCTGTCCTATTCCTGTGTAATGGACAAGTGTCTGGCAACCTGAGCGGCTGACTGGTGTCTCTCAGGAAGATGAAGATCAGTGTCCCCCTGACTGTGTGCACTGGGGTAGTCGTTATTCCATAGGGGACACAGCTGTACCTCAGTAAAGTGGGACCTTGCTCTGAGGGGTCATCAGTGGCCCTGAACCTGCAGGGGTCAGCACCGGGGCCCAAGGCCGCCTTCTCTTCAGAGTCAGATTCGAGTGTGAGACACAGCTGAGAGGCATGCTGAGTGGTCCTTCCTCCAAGCCCCACCTACGAGGTTGTGAAGACTCTACCAGAAGTGCTCTTGTGGCCATGCTGAGCTGGCCGAGCTGCCAAGCATGCTAGTCTTGGAGTGGCCATGTCAGAACCCAGAGCTGGACCCTGACAGTCAAGCTTCCTTCCCCATCGGAGACTCCAGGGGCCATCAGCCACCTCCCCCTGGCCCCGGAGTCCTCAGTCAGATGGGAAGAGGCCCTCTCAAGTGACCGGAAGAACTTCCAGGTTGTCCTGAGGCCTGGCATGGCTACAGCGGGATCAGTGATCTGTGGGTTCTCGTCACTTGACAGGCCAATCTCTGTGAATGAACCAAGGAATGAGCCCATTAACGCAGCCAGCAGCACAGCCCAGGCCATGTGTGCCCGGACCTGGCCCTGCAGTGCATTCTCCTGTTGGGCAGGAACCCCAAACCAGAGCTCAGAGCGCAGCTGCCCAGGTCTGAGCCGCATGTTAGATGAGGACAGCGAGTGTCCGAGCAGCAGGCGGGTGCTCCACAAGCTGGTGAGAAAGGAAAGAGGAAAGACAGCGAGCCTTGAGATTAATGGCTTGCCCTTTACAAGAGCCCACTTGGTCAGCAGTTCTGGAAGAGCAGCAAGGGCAACAGAAAACCACACAGCATGCAGACGTGGGTAGAGCGTCTGCTGCCCGCCTCGCCCTGCCCTGCCCTCTGCTCCAGCACTGGGAGTGACACCGGCCCGGAAGGTCCACACTGCAGGCTCAGCCTATGTCTTCTGTCTGGGCTTTCCTGGGCTTCTGGATGCTCAAGGTCTGTTCAAGCCTCGCCTGCAGGAGGAGCTACCCAAGGTCTCCCCTGAGGACTTCATCCTCAGTCCATCCAGACTCATCCTGACACAATCTGAGTGCACCAGACTGAGTGCAAATCAGTGCAGTCCCCGGGCACCACATAGGTCAGCAGTCCCAGCCCCGTGGGTGCCAGAGTCCTGTGGGGAGTCAGCCACGGCACCTCTCATGCTAATTCTACCAGGCTGCAGGGAAATCTTTCATCACTTAAAGAAGAGCATGAGGCTGCTGAGACCAACGCCCCACAGAGCTCCACTCTGGACAGGGTTTGGGACAGGTTGGGGCCCTCCAAAGAGGGAAAGAGAGTCCTAGAGGCAGAAAACTCTTGTCTTCAGGTCCACGCTCTCTGCCAGGTCCCACTCTGCCCTGATGGTGAGGGAATTAACCTCAGCCAATGCTCAGTGAGGATTTAGCCCAAGGAAGGCCAACACATGCCCTGGACAGTTCCAGCCTCTGTGAGTTCTCAGAGCCCTCCATCGTGCCAAAGACCACCGCCTCTTTCCACATGAAGCCCTGGACCCTCTGCAGGCAGACCTTGCTCTCCGCGGAGATCTGGGTCTCACAAGGCCTTCAGTATTTGCATCTTTGCTCTGCAGGGCCCAGACCATGGGGACCTCGAGACACGACATGAGCATGTTCAGCACATACATTGATTGGCTCAGAGTCCATTACCTGGGAGATTCGCAAATCCGGCTCCAGGTCTGGCCTGGCCCACATTCCCTGACAACTGATCTGTGTTTCCATCTACTTTCTCAGCCTATTTTCTTTTGACGATCAGAGCTTTCTACTGCAGAAGATTTTTCACGCAAAACCCACCAATAGGAATAAAGCAGCAACGAGGTGATGTCATGCCCAGACGGGCCCTGTGCCGAGAGGAGGCTCTGCTCTGCGGGAACAGAACGTCTCCTAACAAAAGGACCGCGTGTCTGCAAGAAGGACACGCTCTGGGGTGTGAGATTTAAGAGACGGATTTGACATGAGCAAGGAAAAGAACTCCTGTTTAGAAAGCTAACTCCATCACGCTCAGTACATAAAACTAATTTCAGTCGACTGCATAACTAATAACTCCCCAGATTAAGCACTTACAGAATTCATTTTCATATTTTCACTGGGAAAGCGTGGAGCTCTGCTAGCTCACAGATTCGGGGATCAAATGTGGTTAGTCCTTTGCTCTCCTGGGCTCCACCACTAGACACTTCTGTTCCCTTCTCAAGACAGCCGCTGGTATACATGGGCCACAGCCATGTGGAAGCTGCTGGATGACTGTGACGGTGGCTGCATGTGGTGGGCTTATCATTTCCTGAGGGACTGCTTCCCAAGGACAGGGTGGGGACTGGGTGTTAGAGGCTGGCTCGGACTCTACTTACCTATTCCTCTACAAACAGGTGTTTAGTGTCTGGGACAATAGTGTCAACTGCAAAACCTCCATCCAAGATGGGCTGCAGATCTTCACTACCTTCCGGTGCATCTTCCTGCCTCCCCTCTCCTTCCTCCCTCGCAGCCACAACTCTTCAAAAGCACATCCCTTTGCACATCCTCCCTGAAGCGAGGAGGTGGCTGGACTGTCTCTTTCTGTCTAGCCCATGAGATGCAGCCTAGCAATGCGGTCAATTCAAGTCTTCCAGCAGCATTTGACTACAACTTCCCAAGTGGGTTTTGGGTGGGGGTCAACACTTGGTTACACATTTCATAAAAGCAGGAGAAATAGGAAAAAGAAATCAAGTAGACCCTCTGTGATCTTATTGGTCCAATCTCTCATTTTTACAGATGAGGAAACAGACCTAGAGGGCTGAGTGGTCGGCAGAGGGAACATTGTGGGTTTTCTGCACAAGGGCTATAAACAGCCCTGGTTCTGAGCTCAAAGGCTCCCTCGCAGAACATCCTGCCAGTGCTCCCATCCAGACTTGTACAGCTGGCACAGTCCCCTCCTGCTAGCTCTGTCATGCCCTGAACAGGCATAGCCTTGGCCACAGCACCAAGTGCAAGGGCTGGTGTCCAGCCTCCCAGCCTGGACCTCCCAGCAGCTCTTGATGGCTGATCACCGCCTCCTCCCGCCACAGGGGCTGTGCATCTTCCAGGACTCCTCACCATCTTGTTTGCTCCTCCTCCTCTTCTGCTAAGAACCCTTCCCACTGTCTTCCTTTCTGCATGAACCTCAAAGATGAGGCTCCTGAGGGGACGGCCTGTTCCTTTTCCTTTAATGCCACACCCTCTTCCCCACTTAGCATACCTCCTCGTGCCCTAGACCCTACCCACTACATAGGTTTCACATCTCCACTTTGAAAGGCTGCAGACACATGCAACTTGAGTGCCCCAAAGTAACCCCCCGGATTCCTTCTCCAAACCCTTCCTCCACCATTTTCCTTCATTTAACTTTCTTCAAATGTGATGGGGTGCCCACCACTGACTGTTCTGGGCATGTGGGACCATGAACGATCAGGGTACCAGGCCCCACCCTAAGTTCCTTCTCAATAAATGGGTTTGACATGATGTCTCCTCCTTCCTCACCGCAGCCTTGAATGTTAAGCTGAGGGTCACGTGACTTCTCAACAGGGATGGAATCTCCAGACACATCACCTACACAAACAAACACCTTTAACAATGTCCAGATGGTACACTCCGCAAGCGTCTTCCATCAGTAAGACTACTACCAACTTGTCCTAAAGAGTTAGTTTTATTTTCCTCCTACTTCCATTTACCTGGCTGTCCTAAAAGTTTATGGTGTAATAAATGTCTATGAAATCTTTGACTTTGTATACAGTCATAGATTTACAGGTGAATGGCAGCCCTTACAGACAGTTCTGCCACGAATCCCCAGATAACTATTATTTATTTTATGGTTCTAAATGTTCCAGTAAAAACCTGCATTTTAAGCAGCATCTACAGTGACTCTAGAACTGTACTTCCTAAAAGAAAAGTGAAATGGAAACCCCGACAGCCCTGTCTTGTGCATTTGCATGAAAATTTCAGAGGAGAATTTAAGGATTTGAATCAGTGAGTTCACCTAGCAAGTCCTTCCATAGGAAGGCTCTATAAACAGAGAGGGTGGCAGCAAGATGTGGGACTCACAGCAGTCTGGGTAGCAAATAGATGAAAAGATGGCCAGCTGAGGGAGAAAACAGGAGCTGAGGCTGCTCTTGGGACAGCACATGACACACGCTGACCCTTCAAGGGGCCAGACTGAAGTGCATGTGTAGGACCACCTGGGCTCACAGGGACCAGAGCGGGGCGGCGCCCTGGGCATGTGACTCCTTGTGGCTCATGGCTGCTGTGGTGTTGCAGAAAGGTAGGCAGAGCCCAGGCTTTGCCTCTGGAGTGTGCTTGGGAAGCTTGGGATGAAGCAAACAGATGGGGCTTCAATGCCAGACAGGAAGGAGCAACCAAGTCTCCCAGAAGTCGTTGGTGGAAGGCATTTTGAAGGGCTCTTTGCTCCACTCAGGAGCCCCCAAAGCTCCTGTGGGTGGCGTGGATGGTGGCAGCAGGGCGTGCGGGGCTCCGGTCACACTGTCCCAGAGACAGCACGGGTTCTGTGTGCGCATGCCCTGCTCCACCCAGCTCTCTGGCCAAGCCTCCTCCTGGGTTTCAAGCTCCAGGCTCCTGAAAGGTCTGCCCCCCCCCCAGCTCCTTGACCTCATCGCCTCACACTGCAGTTAAACGTTTGCCCTTTTACAGTCTTCCCTGTGAACTGTAGCATCCTGAGGGCGAGAAGCTGGCCCAAGGATGGTGTGAGAGGGAAGCAAATTCCATGCCAGCAAGGGAGGAGCAAGAATTCTGTTTTGCCCAGAAACCAGAGATGTGCTTTCCTGTTCTGAAATTGTTCTTTTACCAACATCAATCATGACAAGGATGTGTGTGTGTGTGTGTGCGCATGTGCGCTTTTGAACTTGCCGTGAAGGATAAGCCAGTTTGAATGTTCTAAACACGCTTGGGGGACAAAAAAGACACTGTTTTAGTAAAGATATTGGTTCCCAAGGCCACTTACTTAGAAAATAGTGGGCCATTTGGATTTGCCAGTTTGAATATATGAGAAAACAAGTATCATTACTTTTATGGCCATGTCTGTATAAAGTTCTGCCCTATGATATTAATGAGCAGCACTTTTATGTTAATAGTTATTGTAATTTGGCTATTTCCAGGCAGTGATGCATTTTGTCTAAAGATCATAAATTCTGTATTTTTTGAAAATGAGAGAGACAACTTGAGAGTTTTAAAAATCCAAGTACAGTAAATTAAATGAAGTGCATGTTCTCTATATACTATTATTTATTTCATTGTGAAAAAGGGCTAAGACGGCCTCGAGGGGTGGTTTTAATTTATGGAAGCAACTTTGATTAATAAAGTGCAAGATGTGCTTGCTGAGAACGTGGTTCACCCCTCGTGATCTTGCCTTCTGATGAGGCACTGAGGTAGTCTAGTCTATGATTCCTAAAAGAATTCCTACTGCGTCGCCCACTCCCCAGGGCTTGCAAGTGGGACCCATGCATGAAGAATTTTAAGTCCTGCAGTTGGGATCTGCGCCTGACACACGGTCACCTAAGTGGCAGGATCTATGAGGACCTCTACTCATGAATTAGTAGAAGGCCAGACTTTCTCAACGGTCTCGTCTCAGAAGACCACATGGAGGGCGTAGCTCGTCGACTCTAAGGTTGTTTTTTCTTTTTATTTTAAGATCTGTTATAATCCTAAAAAAAATTATTAAATG
The DNA here is from genome assembly GCA_004027185.1 of Glis glis. Lineage (NCBI taxonomy): Eukaryota > Metazoa > Chordata > Mammalia > Rodentia > Gliridae > Glis > Glis glis. The sequence continues at coordinate 7,651 of PVJS01041117.1, forward strand.
AGCATACAGTTTTAAAATAAGCAAAACTAATATCATCATTTTTACCAACACATCACAGGGCGGCAAATGTGCCTCTGTCAATTGCTCTGAGTATTTCACCAAACACCAACGTAAAGAGAACAGCGCGATTTCACAGTAAGGTATTCCCAGAAGGTAAAATGTCCCAGTTTGGGAGGAAGGGGTGGATAGATTCCTGCAAAACTCTCTATTTACATTAGACCTCAATCTTTTTCTTTGAGATAGTGGCTGCTTTAAGGTGTAATTTTATCTATGTCTAAACTTATACCACCTTGTCCTTCCCAAGGAGTGAGTACAATCCTCATGTGCCAGACAGACCTTCGATGATCGAAGCATTGTTCCAGACAGGCCTTCCTACAGAATGGGGACACCTGATCCTCCACGCTAACCCGTAGTAAGCATCCTGCCCGGATAGGCTTGGGAGATGCTGGCACTGTGGACCCCCCTGGGAATGTTGCAGGGCCTCTAGCACCAGGTCAGGAACACACAGGACACCTTGTTACTCCTTAGTCACCTGCAGCGGGCAGCCCGGGGTGACAAAGGATGCCAGCTCAGTTCCTGCTGTGCACTGAGAAGGTGCGTGTGTAGCAGATTTGATCAATAAACCACTTTTGTGCCATCGATCCATTCCTCAGACCCAGACACATCATTCCTCAAACGTGCAGCACCGAACAACACAAATGTTTCAAACCAAATAATAACACATGTGACATGAAGACTCAGTCCTCAAGGATACACCCTGTCTGCTGGCTCCTCATCACCATGAACAAGATGTGCTTCATGCAGCAAATCTGAAGCCGTCGCATGATTGCTACGAAAACGCAATTCTGTGAGAAACATAATTAGCTCATGAATATACATTTCATACCCATGGACTATATGTGGAAAAAATACTTTCCACCTCCTTTTTCTTTGAAAAAGATAATCTACCTGCAGATCCATGTGGTCTGGGGACCCTTCTGTTCCATTATCTATGTCTTATGTCTTCCTTAAGTTGAAATTGGACTGAGAGGCCAGACCCCACACTCCCCAACACTGGCTTTCTCCCTCAACACTAACCCATGCAACAGGCCACAGAACCAGAGTTTTGAAACCCTACAATATTTTAAGAGATGGTTTTTGGTATTCTACTAAAGTCCATCTCAAAAAAAATGGTATTTGAAAAACTCAGAAACAAAATGTATGATGTGGTGATACACTATATCTAAATTAAATTGTATATTTTAAGTGTACGAATTACATTCAATTCAAGATTTTTGCTCATTTGTGATTCATCAAAGAAGAAAGTAGAATAGAGGTCACTAGAAGCCAGGAAGTGTGGAGAGGTTAGAAAGAGGGGGGGTCATGGGATCCAAGGTCCAGCTGGAGGGGAAGTATTTATGAAGATCCATAGCACAATAGAGCAACTAACTACAGTCAATTACACATCTCAAACAACTAGGTGGGCGTGGTGACACGAGCCTATAATCCTAGTACTTGAGAGGCTGAGACCAGAGGATCTCAGGTTCGAAGCCAGTCTCGGCAACTTAGCAAGGCCCTCAGTAACTTAGTGAGACCCTGCTTCTAAATAAATAAATAAATAAATAAATAAATAAATATAGGGCTGGGGTGTATCAGAGTTAGAATGCCCCTTGGGTTCAATACCCAGTAACACACACACACACACACAACAACAACCACTAAAGGAGAAGAGCTCAAAGGCTCCAAACACATAGAAATGATAATATTTGAAGAGATGGAAATGCTAATCAGCCTACTTCAACATTACACATTGTGTACCTGTCTCGAATTACAATACTGTATCCTATAAGTAAGAGCAAATATTACATGTCAATTAAATTAAGAATTAAAAAAGAAAAGAGAAGAATACTCTCATGGGATGTTGACAGGGAAGCTGAGCAGCAGCTGGAAGGAGGATTGCAGGACTCATGACCCAGTTCCATAGGGCTTAGTAAATGCCTTAGAAGAATGAGCCTCAACATCGCTCTTGGGGCTTTAATGATGGGAGTCAAGTCACAGCACCCCAAAATGTGGCCTCTTGGCCTGTGAGAAAACTGCAGAATCTGAGATACTACTCTCATTGCCCCTCTCATTGCTCCTTTCCCCTGAAACAGGTTATGAGACCCTCACAGCAGTGAGTCATATGATAGTACAGGGGCTTCATATGATAGGACGGGAAGAACCCCTCACCCCAGTGAGCTTCCTCCAAAACATGTCACCCACCCTCATCTAAGCACCAGAAAAACATTCCTCAGTCAAAGGGACTCCACAGTGTACTTGACCACTGCTCCTCAAAACCACCAAGGTCATTGAACACAAGGTCAACCTGAGATACTGTCACATCCAAGAGGAGACCTCAGAGGCTGACAACTAAATGCAACATGGCACTCCAGAGGGGATCTTGGAGCAGAAAAGGACATTAGGTTCTGGGAGACTAATAGTGTACCATACTAATGTTAGATGCTAATAACAGAAGAAACTGAGTATAGGTAGATAGGAACTATCTGTACTACTTTTGCAATAATTCTACAAATCTAAAACTGTTCTAAAATTAAGTTTATTTAAAAAAAAAAAAAACAAGCCTCCATTCTCAGGCACAGTGGCCCATGCCTTGGGAGGCTGAGACAGGAGAATCTCAGGTTTGAGGCCAGGCTTAGACACTTAGCAAGGCCCTCTGCAACTTATTTTAAAATCAAAATTAAAAAGAGCTGAGGTTGTAGTTCAGAGGTAGAATGCCCCTAAAATATTGCTGGAAAAGGCAAACATGGAATCAGCAACATGTTGGGAATTTCAAGCAATTTCAAGTTTAATTCCTTTGGAATTAAACTTCCAAAGGAAGAGAAGAAGAAGGTGGGGGAGGGGAAGATATGAAGAAGTACCCACTGGAAATTTATCACATTTGATGAAAAGGACAAATCTACAAATTCAAGAAGCTTAATAAATGCCAAATATGATCAATCAATTCAAATAAAACTACTTCTAGGCACATCATAGTTAAACTCGTGAAAACTATAACTAAAGAAAAAACTATAAAATGCAGCCAGTGAAAAGCATACATCTTGTGCAGAAGAGCCAGAAGAAGGAGTGTGGACTTTGCACATAAACTAAGCGTGCCGGAGAACACGAGGCGAGGTGTTTAAAGAGCCGAGAATAAGCCCTGCCAAGCGAGAACAAGGTGCAGATAGAATGAAGACATTTTAAAAAATGAGAGTGGGGAGAATTTGTAGCCAAGAGACTCACAGGACAGGTAAGGCAGGAGGGGCCGTAGCCAGAAGGACAAGGGAGTTGCGGGAAGCTGGGTCTTCTTCAGGGACGGATGGATAGCACCACGCTCGTATACATGGACAAACGCTTTCCTTTTTTCTTATTTACTTTGAAGACCATTAACTGTTTGCAAATTAATAACAATGAACATCAAGTTTATAATTCATTGAAGTAAAATCCATAGCAATAGCCAGGCGTGGTGGTGCACGCTTGTAATACCAATACTTGGGAGGCTGAGACAGGAGGATTGTAGGTTCGCGGCCAGCTTAGCAACATAGTGAGACCCTCTGCAACTTAGTGACACCCTGTTTCAAAATTAAAAATAAAATAGGGCTGGGGTGTAGCTCAGAAGTAGAATTTCCCTAGATTCAATCCCCAGTACCAAAAAAAAGAGAAAAAAATACATAGCAATGAGACCACAAGGGGAAAGGGAAGGGGAAGTTTTGGGCTGAATGATTCTTACAGTAGTGGGGATTGAACTCTGGGATTTTCTACCTCTGAGCTACACCCCCAGCCCTATTTTTTATTTTTTATTTTTAATGTTGAAACAGGGTCTCACTAAGTTGTGGAGGGCCTCACTAAGTAGCTGAGGCTGGCCGCGAACCTACACTCCTCCTGTCTCAGCCTCCCAAGTACTGGGATTACAAGCATTCACCACCACACCTGGCTTGATTCTTACATTTATACCAGTGGTCTAACATTGGTTCCTCATGGACCAGTCCGTGACAAGTCGTGGATGCATATTATAATTCTTATTGCAATAACAAAAACGCAAACAGAGGAGTTGTTAAGATCTAGAGAAAATATAAAATGAACACTATACAAATAGCTGAATAATCCAAAAGAAGGCAAGAAAGGAATACCAAAGAGACAGCAAAGGGGACCGAGGGAAGAACCAGCAACGAGGCAGGCTTAAAACCAACCAACCACATCAGTAATTACCCCGGCTGCGAGTGACCCAAACACACCAACTAAAAGGCCAAAGTCAATTTAAAAAATAAGAGCAGAATCCAACTTCATACTGCTAACAAGGCAATTATTTTAAAGGTAAAAGGAGAGAGGGGTTAAAAGCTCTGGGCTGGAAAGACGCAGCGCAAACAGGGGACAACACAATGCTGTCGCCACGGGCAGAAGCTTGGAGGCAGGAGACTGAACAGATAAATGTACAGAGGATGCTTCCAGAATGATCAATAAGACACGATAATCTAGAAGCACATATTCCTAATAACCGAACCTCAAATAGAGAAGCTTAAATTGACAGACTTGATGGGAGAAACTGACAAATCTGCAAACAATAGAAGAGTAGAAAAAAGTTATTAAAGATACCAAAGATCCACCCCACCATGGGATATCACACTGCTCTGTGTGTGAACTTTAAAAGTAGGCCAAGGAGGAGGGTCAAAGCCCAGACAGACCTTGCTCCCAGGATGGCATGGTGGAGATGACCCAGGTCATACGGGAAGAACCCTGTGGGTGATAGAAAGGTCCATATTGTGATGGGGCTGTGGGTTATATAGACACTTCTAGTTATCCAAAGCTCATGAGCTCTGCACTTAAGATGTATGCATCTAACTATATGTAAATAATAATATGCATGTGATGTAATGAGGTACAATTTACAATGTAATATGGTATTGTGCAACATAAGACTTTCTGAAACCCCACATTCTGGGTGACTCCTCCCAATCTGCCAGGTCATAGTCCAGGGTCCCCACGTGCCTCAGACGTCATTCTGTGACATCAGCCAGCCTGGTAATATAGCATGACTCAGAGAAGAACCGACAGGAGCCCAGGGTGGACACCTGGCTGTGTGTCTGAGTCCGGCTCGAGCAGCACGCTGATCTGCTCCTGTGGGGCGCTGTGCTCCTCCGCTCTCCCGCCACTCCACCCCTGTGGTCCACTGGGCAGCCGCCTGCCTGCGACTGGCCTTCCTGCCTCCAACAGACATCCTCTAAGGCTGGGGCAGCTCGTCAGACTCCTGCGACTGCCACCCAGTATGCAGTGCATGTGAGATGCCACAGATCATAAAAAAAGGTAACAAGTGGAGAAAAAGGTCTCACAATCAAGGACATACCGAGACAGCATTGACAGTGATAGAAGAGAAGCTGCCTCTGGGAGCCTGGGCTGGCCAAGGGCGGCAGGAAGAGGGAGGCACTGGCCGGCAGCTCCGCTGCACCCAGCCCGGAGCCCTGCCCTCCCCTGCTCTGCACTTGCCTTCAAGAACCAGGTCTCACGTCACTGCCACGTACCTGCAAGGCTGGGAAAAGCAGAGGTCTCCTTGGGACCTACACACATCCTGACACAGCATCAGTGACTGGCTAGCAGCTGGAGACGGGCAGCGCCTGGACAGGCCACCGCACAGGCCAGGATGCTTGCCAGAGCCCTGAGGCTGCGCCCACACTGGGGTTTTAACCTTGTGGAGAGATGGTCCAAGCGGTTTCCCATGGCCTCGTCTCCTGGGAGGCAAGGGACACACAGCCCTCAGGAGGCCTCGCTGGAACACCGCTTTGGGTACTCATTGAATAGAAGACAGTTCCCTTCCATTTCATCAGCACGTCTAGAAGATGGACTTCCCTCTGCTTCCATAGGGGCTGGACTTGGTCTTGCTGCCTTGTTGAGTAGACCATGTTGCCCCAGCCACCAAGGTTCCCCTCCCAGGAGGAGCTCCTGTTCCACCCCAGGCACCTGCAGCCCAAAGACATTTCTAGGGAAGGTGTCTTGGGCCTAAGGCAGAGCAAGGACATGCAGAGCCCTAGCAAGGGAACGAGGGTCACAGCAGGAACTACCTCTGAATGCCAGGAGGGAGCAAGACCCCTGTCACTGCAGGAACCATTCCAGGGCCCCAGCTGTGCCCCTCACGTGGCCGTCAGATCTTGAGGAGGACGGATGGCTGGCGCCCAGCCCCTACCTGTGCATTTCCTATCAGCTGTTGCTCCAATCACTGGAAAATCTGTCAAAGTTCTGGCTGTGGTGCTCGTGTCCTCCAGGGCATGCCTCTGGGAACTGGATGCCCCGTGCAGGCCCTGAAGCATGGCGGGGGAAGAGTCCACAGTTCCCAGCACGCTGCCCGCCCGGCTGCTCTGCCGCGGGCTGCACCTTCACGACAGTTTCACAACAAGGAGTGGGGACCAGGTGTCCCTCACCAGGAATTCCATCTCATTCTTTCCCACGGTGCAGGGGAAATCAAAGGTCACTGGAAAGTGAGAAAACTTGTAGGACATTTTTCTGTGAAATGTCAGTGCATAAACCTTCTTTAAAAAAATCTGACTGCGGCAGCGTGTGCACGCAGGCCTGGGCAAAAGTGTACGTGGCGCAGAGAGGAGTTCAAACCGCTGAACTCGGCCAAGGCAGCTGCAGACCGTCTCCATGGGCCGCTGGCATGAGCAGGCTGAGCCCAGGCAGAGGGGCTCCCTCAGGATGACCCAGAGATAGCGTGACCCTTGGCCCTCCCCACCCACCGACAGCCAAGGGAGAACAGCTTCCCAGCACCAGGGTCCCCGCTGCCACTTCCGTTATGAGTGGATTTTAAGGCTGGTTCTGGCTCTCCCCTGTTAATCCAGAGAAGCAGCTCTCCAGAACACCTCTGCACCCCTCCTGGCCCTTCTCCATGCGGGGGCCTCTCCTGATGCCCACTGTCTAGGTCCTCGAGCTGCCGCAGGCCTGTACTCGCCCCAGCCCTCTGGGTGCAGGACTTTTCTGACCACCCTGTGGCGCCCCTGGCCAGCTCCTAAGCCCACTAAGCCATGGAGGCTGGAAGCAGTGTCCCTCACAGGAGGTCTGCAGGCCTGTCCGGGGCCACCTCCTCTCTACCAGGCCCTCTGCCCTCCGTCTGCGAGCCCTGGCCTAATGGTGGACTGACCACCACGTGGTCCCTGCTTCTGCCTCCACCTCCACACCTGTGAGCTAGACTCCCTACCTGAGCTCCCATCTCATTCCACACTGGATCGTCCGGTGCCTGTGAGGTCTCTGGTCTTGGAGCCACTCTCCTCTCAAGCTCAAAACACCCCCAACGCACCTGTGCTCCTCCATCTCTTCCAAGCCCATTCCACCTCTGCAGGCACCCTCCAGGCCTCTCTCCATCTCTGGCCCTTGCATGTCCCCAGTTGCACACCTGCTGCCCCCTCCACACACTGAGGCCATGGCAGTGACACCTGACTCTGTCCCTCCTGCTGCTCCTCTGCCAGAGGGAGTCTCCTGCATCTCTGTCCCCCATCCCCAGCTCTGTGCGGGTCACACCCTCCCTCGGGCCACTCTCGAAGTCTCCCTTGCTCTCAGTAAGGCCTTCCCCCTCTGAGCCTGCCTTTGACTTTTTCCCTAAGGCCCTGGGTGGGGGGCTGGAGATAAGCAGTCAGACACTCATGGACCCTCCAGCTCATGAGGGGCAGGGCCCGTGTCCTCCTGTCCAGGTGGCGCACAGTGCTTGAACCTCAGCAACTCCATGAGCGGTGGAGACGTGAGGACGCCCCCAGTGAGACCAGCAGGAACGCACCTGCAGCGGAGCAAGTGGGCTGTGGCTTGCTGTGGCTCGGGGAACCGTGCGCATCTCCAGAGGACGCCAGGACCTACTGGAGCACTGAGGGTGCTCCAGTAGGGAGGGTGTAAGGGACAGAAGTTCATTCTAGAGTGGACACTGTTGGCAAGTCTGACGATTCTGTAACTGGATCCATTGTGGGAGCATGGAGATGTTGTTTTGTCTGTACTTAGTCTAAGTTATGGAGTGGACTAGTTTTGTTTCTACCCAACATGGTCTTAAAGCAGCCTGAGGTTGGCATCCATGAGACGGCCACGTCCAGCAGGAGAGCCGGTTGTCATGGCATCACGGGCCAGCCCTGGAGCTGCAACGCTTCCAGATGCCATGGCTGTTTCGTTTCCCCTCACATGTTATTTAGTGGAATCGTGAAGCGCAGGAGCACGCAGGAAACCTGGGTCTTGCATTACTGGGATGCACGTGTATGCAGAGGGTGCATAACTCAGGCACCATCTTAACTTGGAATAGCACACAGTTGTCCACGAGTTGTCTACTCGTGGGTGTAGGTGCTTGCAGGGCAGAGGCGCATAGCGGTGACAGCCCAGGTTCTGCTGTGTGACATTCCGCTCAGTTCTTCCTCTCCATGTGTTGAGTTCCCTTGTCTTCAAATGGGGATACTCACAGTGCCCACTGGCACCCGTGAATGTGACTTTATTTGGGGAAAAAACCAATGTTCTTTATGGCTGTGATTAAGCTGAGGATCCCTAGATGAGATAACCCTGGATCGTCCGAAGGGGCCCTGAGTCTTGTCCTTGTAAGAGACAGAAGAGAAGACACAGAAATGGGGACGAGGTTGAGCGAAGGTGGAGGCAAAGATTAGAACACCTGGAGCCACCAGAAGCCAGAAGGAAGCTCCTCCCTCAGAGGCGGCAGGGAGCACACCCCATAGTCCCCTTATTGTAGATATCTGGCCAGTGGGACTGCGAGAGGACGCGTTTCTGCGATTCTGAGCTGCCATGCGTGATATAAAGCATCCCCGGGGCACTAATCCCATGCCCATGGGGTATTTTCAGGGCCAAGTGGCCCAGGTCTCAGAGCAGTACCTTGGAAGCCACAACCTCACTCCTTTGAGCTCGGTGTCCCTGAGCCTCCACCGTTAAAGCCCCTCTGCCCACTCCCTTCCTCTTCTGGACACTGGTGCTTATGTCTGTTCCCCTCCGAATTGGGAGCAACCGGGGCATTAGGGCCCCTCACCGGGCCTAGCGTCCACCCTAAGTGGACGCATGTGGAAAGCCAGTGAGGAGAGCAAGACCCTGTCAAGAAGAGACTTCCAGAGATGCTTAAGTCAGTCCTCAGGTTTCAGAGGCCATTTCTTTCCTGTGCTCACTGGTGCCTTTCTTCAACACCGCCCAGTGGCTCTGAGAAGTGTGGGCTGTGCTGTGTCCAGCCCGGAAGGTCACAGAGCGCCAGCCTGCAGAGGACTCCGGCAGAGGACCGCTAGACAGGGCCGTCCTGCCAGGGTCTTAGACCTGCCAAGGCCGAGACTCAGGCAGAAACCACCCAGCCCTGAAATCAGTGGCACAGATAGCAATTGCCCTCCCCAGACCCGCTGCCTCCGCTGGTCACGGGCAGAGCTGTGGGGTCAGGATCTACCCACAGCTCCGTTACACAATCTCCACAATTTAGCACACCCCAAAGAGTCACTTCTCAGAACAGTATTAGCAAGTCCTGAATGCAGCCTTTAGTTGAATTTCACTCTCCCCACAACTTTCCTTTTGCAGAATTATAACAGTTTATGAGTCATTTAGATCGGGTGGGGCCTGCGAGTTTGAGGCTGGCCGGAGAGCCAGCGGGGTGATCCTTCCGTTGGCCGTGTGTTCAGAATTCATCCAGGCTATCGGGACAGCCACTGCCTTTCCATGGCTGATCAATAAAAACCACTGGGAGAGAGATAGTGTTTTAAAAGGTAATTGTTTAAATGAACTTGATATTTTTATTGCAAAAATATATCACAACACGCTTTAGGGTTGAATTTAGCTCAGGAGCCACGGGCGTTATTCAAGTGATTCATGGCGGGGCTAATGACAAACACTGTTGTCTTTTAAATAATCCAATAAAGAGCTCACTAATGCAGGGAGGCCCGTCTGGGTGCATGCGCTCGCAGTGAAGTGCTCATTGGTGTAATAAGTTGATTCTGTCACACTTTCTTGTTCTCAATCTGGCCCCAGTGGTAGTCTTCGCCCTGGTGCCTAGCTCCCCAGCCTCTGACAACTCGGATGAGGGTCAGGGCCTAGCTCCCCAGCGGGGTCACACAGTGTGTAACACAGCTGTGGCCTCGCCTCCGGTGAGCATCTCCCTCCACTGGCCTCACCTGGGCTAGTGGGCCATCCTGCCCCTTCCAGTCTTTAGAATGGGCATGGCTTCCTGCAGGTGGTCTGGCTAATGGGTCCTGGTGCTATTCAGCAGAACTTTCTACAGAGCACTTTGGATCAAAGGAGAAAAGAAAGTGCCAGGGAGCCCCCACCCAGCCAGGGAGGGAGAGGGCCAGGGAGCCCCCACCCAGGAAGAGAGGGAGAGGACCAGGGAGCCCCCACCCACCCAGGGAGGGAGAGGACCAGGGAGCCCCCACCCAGGCAGGGAGGGAGAAGACCAGGGAGCCCCCACCCAGGCAGGGAGGGAGAGGACCAGGGAGCCCCCACCCAGGCAG
>PVJS01041119.1:0-18105 GCA_004027185.1 Glis glis
ATTTTGAAACCAGGTCTCACGAAGTTGCGGAGGGCCTCACTAGGTAGAGAGAGAGAGAGAGAGAGAGAGAGAGAGAGAGAGAAAGAGACAGCTGAGGCTGGCCGCGAAACCGGATCCTCTGGTCTCCGCCTCCCAAAGTACTGGGATTACAAGCATGCGCCACCATGCCCGGCTTTGCCCATTTCTTGATTGGGTTATTTGTTGTTTTTTTAGTGTTAAGTCTGTTAAGTTCTTTGTATATTTTATATATTAGTCCTCTATCAGAGGGATATCTGGCAAAGATCTTCTCCCATTCTGTAGTCTTTCTCTTTAGACTCTTGATGGTTTCCTTTGATGAGCAGAAACGTTTTAGTTTCATGCCATCTCCTTTATTAATTCTTGTTTTAATTTCCTGAGGTATGGGGGTCTTGTTGAGGAAGTTTCTACCTGTGCCTATATGTTTGAGTGTAACTTCAAAGTCTCTGGTCTAATTTCCAGGTCTTTGGTCCATCTCAAGTTGACTCTTGTCTAGGGTGAGAGGTATGGGTTTGATTCCATTATGCTACAAATAGATAACCAGTTTTTCTAACACCACTTGCTAAAAAGCCTCTCTTTTCTCCAACATATGTGTCTGGCACCTTTGTGTAAAATCAACTGGCTATAAGAGTGTGGATTTGTTTCTGTATCTTCTATTCTGTTCCATTGGTCTTTGTGTCGTGTTTGTGCCAATACCATACTGTTTTTATTACTATATCTCCGTGGTATAATTTGAATTCAGGAATTGTGATGCCTCCCGCATGGTTCTTATTGCTGAGAATTGTTTGGCTATGACCTCTAGTGTTTCTGATTCATAGTTAAACATTCAACAGGGGATTGGAAAATGGATAAATCAATTACTCTGTTAAGCAATCAAGCCTGAGTTAGATTTTAGAAAATCTAAAGAAAATAACAGCAATATAACAAAAATATTTATGTAAAATAGGAAGAAAGATGCTAATAAAATATTCATTTGCAGGTATGAAGTATTCATATACAAAAACTGAGCCTGCAAGCTAAACCTTCTATCATCCTTTCTTTCTATATGTGAGCAAGTAAGGGAGGTGTTTTGTAGAGAATAATATGAACACCCAAAATGTAAATAGTGTTGACAAATGCAATTAAAACTTTGAGGCAGCAAATAGCTTTTTCTCTGACAATTTTACCTGGTTACTCCTTATTATTTTTTCACTAATGAAAAACTGAGGCCTAAAACATACAGAGAAAGAAACAGAGAGAGAGAGAGAGAGAGAGAGAGAGAGAACCAACCTCAGTAGGAAAGCAAAGCAAAGGTACGTTTGATACAGGCAATTGTCACTGGCTGAATAATTCTGAGTCTAATCAGAAGTGTAATGTCATCTCCTCCCAACCGCTACTGAGCCACCATCATGGACACGAGCTGTGTGCAGACCATCAAGCTGACCAGGGTCATCAAGGTGCAGAGCTGGACTGGCTCGCAGGGGCAGTGCATGCAGGACCCGACACAAGCCACTCCATCACCTGCAATGTGAAAGGCCCCATGTGGGAGGGCAACATGCTTGCCTTATTGGAATCAGAGTGAGAGGCTTGGAGGCTGTTCTGAACTTACTGCTGGGTCCTGGATCTCACATCCATCTCTTAGCCCACAGGGATGACCTGCAACTGTTGAATAAAGTGTTTGTATTGGGGGGGGGGAGAAGACAGAGAGAAGGAAGAGGAAGAGGAAGAGGGGAAATATAATGTCAGAGCTGGGCGTGGTGGCACACACCTGTAATCCTAGTACTTCGGAGGCTGAGACAGGAGGACTGCAGGTTTGAGGCCTGCCATAGCAATTTAGTGTTTCAAAATAAAAAAATAAAATCAGGCTAGAGGTTAGCTCAGGAGTAGAATGCCCTTGTTCAATCCCAATACCACAAAGAAGAAGGAGGAGGAGGAGGAGGAGGAGACGGAGACAGAGAAGGAGAAGAAATGTAACATCAGAGGCATGATGTCAGATGTACTATGTATGTACATGTCTCCTTCATGTATGATTGTTAGATTCTATACAAACTGAAATAGGAGACTATGAAGCTATCAGCCTATTGGTAATGCTGAGGAGAAATCATGATCAGTTTCCAAAATGTGTCTATATTGTAAGGATCTCACCTTAGAATTCCTGCCCTGCCCACAAACTCCTTCTAAATACCAGGTGCAGTCTCTGATGAGAAAAGTGACTCTAGGTGGCTCCTTAAGCATAAACTACCATATGACCTCCGTGTCCCCTGCCCACAGCCGAGTGGTTGGGGGCAGTCGGGCACCTGGCCCACGCGTCTACAGACTGGCCACACACAATGAAGTCGTCTGGTACTAAAGCTCCTCACGAATACAAGGTGATTAGCCGCAATGATGACATTCTTACTCTCAAGAATTTGAACTAAAAATACACAAAGAGACATTCCATTGTCTCTGAAAGCATAAGGAAAAAGCTAAGCAAAGAGAGGCTGAAACAAAACAGAGCAGTTGACTCACGTCCAAAGCAGAGCACACAATGAAGCTCAATTAATTCCTGCTGCTTGAGAAACCAGCAATTCCCCTCGTCCACCAGAGATGCCTCTGCTAACCCCAAACAGCCTTCCTGTTCCCAAACCATGCTCCAAATCCCTGAAGTTTAACTATAAGGATAGTCCAGAGATTCCTTTCTCTCTTACTGCAATAGTTACCATTACAATTAATCCCCACTACTTGAAGTATCCTGCATTGTTCTCTTTCTTCCAACCAAAGAACCACTGGCACACCAAGCTCTGAGGTCTCCAAGCCATGAACTTTTAGCCCAGGCACACTGGCTTCATCTGGTCAATAGTGCATTTGGACCAGAGTCAAGTCTTCATTTCAGTTGACTTTTCCATTGTGGAAATCTACATCATTTCTGTTACTCTCTGATGCCCTTCAATTCCCTCCATTGAAACTGAATTTCTCTATTTAGTTTTTACTACATGCATTTCAATTCTAGTCTTCATAGGATTTATTGTTATTATGTGTTGTTGTGTTTCTTTGATTTGGGTTTTGGTTTCTAGAATATGCCCTTTGGCCGAGGAGCAAGTGGTTTTGATTTTCCTTAAGTCTTGACCTAGGGAGTGGGAAGGAGCAGTGAGGCCAGGCGGGGGAAGCAGAGGGCCAAGAGATGAAAGTGCTAACCGACATCTGGAAAAGGCTTGGGGACCAGGGTCGTCACCCACTTGAGTCCTCACTGAATTTTCCAAGGGCCTTGGGGAGCAGAGTTACGACATTAACATTCACCATATGCTCATAGGGGCTCAGTCACTACCATTCTAAGGGACGGCATCACCTCCCTTAATCTTATTTTAAATATTGTTATAGATCTGAATATACTCCAGCATGAAAACTGGCATATTTCTAGTGAGGGAAGCCCTTCACTAATAAAAATAAGAATGGAAAATTACTAAAATTCAGTAAGGGTGGAGAGGGGGATTTAGACTGCTAAAAAAATAAATTGAAAATAAATTTTATTCAATCAATAGACATTTAACATCTGTGTGTCAAGCTGTGTAACATATTGTGTTGTGAATAAGACACAGCCCTGAACCTTAAGAAAAATATGGTCTATTGGAAGAAGAAACTAAGTAAACAAGTGGCTGCAATAGTGTGATACGTGTGATCATAGAAATATGTACAATGTGCTACATGAGCATAGAAGAAATAAACAGTTCTGTGGGAGATAGGGAGAAGGGCCTGCAATAATCACATTTTAAACTACAACATGATATAAGAGTTCATTGGGAGCCAGGCATGGTGGTTCATGCCTGTAATCCTAGTATTTGGTAGGCTGAGACAAGAGGATCACAGGTTCAAGATCAGCCTCAGCAATTTAGTGAGACCCTCAGCGACCTAGCAAGACCCTGCTTCAAATTTTTAAAAAAGGGCTGAGGTTATAGCTTGGAGGAAGAATACCTTTGGGTTCAATCCCCAGTTACACACACACACACACACACACACACACACACACACACACGAGTTCACTAGGCTGACAATTTATTAAGATAAACAGTATGAACAAAGGTATGGAACTGCAGAGATATAAATGGTGTTCGGGGAATGAGAAGTGGCCTGCAGTAGCAAAGGTGTGAGGAAGGAAGGAAAATGGCAGGAGAAGAGGTTGGCTGGACAGTCAAGTCTATGAGGCGCCTCATCTGCCTTGTTAAGGGCATTGGCTCTTATCCAGTCAGCTACAGAAAACCACCCAAAGTGAGCTGTTTGTTTTTTGGTTTTTTGTGGTACTGGGGATGGAACCCAGGGGCATCCTACCTCTGAGCTACACCCCCAGCCCTATTTTTATTCTTTATTTGGAAACAGGGTCTCACTAAGTTGCAGAGGGTCTCACTAAGTAGCTGAGACTGACCATGAACCTGCAATCCTCCTGTCTCAGCCTCCCAAGTACTAGGATTACAAGCATGCACCACCATACCTGGCTCCACCCAAGGTTTTTAACCAAAGGAGAACATGATCAGACCTGTAGCTCTGAAAGCATCCTTGAGAGCCTAGCATGGTGGCACACAATTGTAATCCCAGTACTTGGGAGGCTGAGACAGGAGGATCACAGGTTCACGGCCAGCCTCAGCTACTTAGTGAGGCGCTCTGCAACTTAATGAGACCCTGTTTCAAAATAAAGAATAAAAATAGGGCTGGTGGGGTAGCTCAGAGGTAGAATGCCCCTGGGTTCAATCCCCAGTACCGCAAAAAATAAAAAAAAAAAGAAAAGCAAGCATCCTTGAATGGAAGGCAGATGGAAGAAGGGCACAGAGGCAGACAGGTGCTGGGGAGAAGCAGAGAGAGGTAAGGGGGAGTTGGAAGTGAGGGAAAGAAGAGAGTGGGAAGATGCTAGAGATATTTCAGAAATAAAACAGGAGGACAAGCCAGGCGTGGTGGCGCACGCTTGTAATCCCAGTACTTTGGGAGGCAGAGACCGGAGGATCCGGGTTCGTGGCCAGCCTCAGCTCTCTCTCTCTCTTGCTCTCTCTCTCTCCCTGTTTCTCTCTCTCTCTCTCCTTAGTGAGGCCCTCCGCAACTTCGTGAGACCCGGTTTCAAAATAAAGTATAAAAAATAGGGCCAGGGGCATAGCATGGAGATAGAACGCCCCTGCGTTCAATCCCCAGTACTGCAAAAAAAAAAAAAAACAGGAGGACAGACATATAAGTAGATTTAACTAGCAAATGACCTTTTTAAGTTGAAAAAGAACAAAATTTTAGGGTGCAAAAGACATTATGTAGTAATGTCCACAGCAGAATATAAATCTCACAACTTAAGGATATGGTAGGACCCAGTGAGGCTGAGACAGGAGGATCACAGGTTTGAAGCCAGCCTCAGCAACTTAGCAAGACCCTGTTTTCAAATAAAAAATAAAAAATTGGTCTGGGGGTGTAGCTTAGAGGTAGAATGTCCCTGGGTTCAATCACCAGCATCACAAAAAAAAAGAGGGGGCAGGGATATGGTAGAATAGGACAAGTGGCCTTCTTTGACAAATAGAACAATACTTGTCCCACTTTGGAGACTTTCTACCCTTGCTTAATTAGTCAACTGGGCAGAAAATTTCGTCGAAGTAATAATAGCATCAGAAGTATTAATTACATACCTCATTTGTCTTCACTGTTAACACTACGATTTTATTGAGCTCTTCTAAACACATTGGTTCCTTAACAACTTGCTTAAGCAAATAGCCCTCACTCCAGCAAATACCCATCCATTTATCATTCAACAAATATTTCTAAGCACCCACTAGGGGTCAGGAATTATGCTAGGCCCTCGCTACCAGTTGTAAACTAGACAATACAGATTCATTCCCTGAGACTTCAGTCCAGTGGAAAAAGGAGAGAATTTAAGTAGTGTCTTCAGTGCAGTGTGTTAGAGTTCAGCAAAGGGAAATATTCTAGTGTTTCTGATTCTGTGTGTCTGGAGTAGGGCCTAAGACTTTGCATTTCTAACAAAAACCCAGGTGATAATGTTTCTGGTCTAGGGATCATCCTCTGAATGGCATAGACTCACACACCCCAGTGCCAGGCGTCCTCATTCAAAGTCATTTGAACAAAACTTGACAGAGTGAAATCCTCTACATTTCCTCATTTCATGATTCAAGCAACTGCAATGAGGAAAAGAAAAAGAAATAATGAGTACGATACAAGCATATTTGCCCAAATCTGATGGGACTAAAGCAGAAATTCTGGGCTGACCTTTGAGCAAGCCAGGACAAAAAGACAGTGGGAATACCAGTGTCCACCTGGAGGGCGTCAGGCAGACACATGGAACCAGAGACATGGAGTTGGGGAATGAGGGCCGGGACAGAGCACTCGCCGCTCTGCTAGTTTTGCCAGTAGCTCAGTAAAGAGGAACTAGTCTTTAATACCTGACCCAAAACTAAGTTGTTCTTTTAAAATAACTTGCACCAGGCATGGTGGCACATGCCTATAATCCTAGTACTTGGGAGGCTGAGACAGGAGCATCACAGGTTCGAGGCCTGTCTCGGCAATTTAGCGAGGCCCTTCTTCAAAATTTATAAAATAAAAAATAAAAAGGGCTGCGGGTGTAGCTTGGAGGTAGAATGCCCCTCCAGCACCAAAAAAAAAAAAAAACTGTGGATGATAACTTCAAAGTAGAAAATTTTAAGGAGCATTTTTAAAAAGAATAAAACATAAATTATCAATAACTTGCTACGTGCATTTATGCTTAAATTAACTATTCTATACTATACATAAACATACTTTATCCCCATGGGCTCATATCAACTAATCCTTTTGTTGCCCTAATAAAATACCCAGATCCTTTTGTTTTGTTTTATTTTGGGGGTTTTTGTTTTGTTTTATTTGTTTTTGTTTTTGTTTTTGATACCAGGGATTGAAACCAGGGGTATTCTACCTCAGAGCTACACCCCTAGCCCTATTTTTATTTATTTATTTATTTATTTATTTATTTATTTATTTATTTTTAGTTTGAAACAAGGTCTCACTAAGTTGCTGAGGGCCTTACTAAATTGCTGAGGCTGACCTCAAACCTGTGATCCTCCTGGGATTACAGTCATGTGCCACTACACCTGGCTAAATCCCCAGATGTTAAAGATTCTCTTCAGGCAACATTAAAGAAAGTACCTGAGCTACAAGAATTTGACCAGGGTCCTGAGGCCAGGAATTTTGTCTTTTTAAAGAAAATGAAAAGGCCAAGAAAAATGGTAAAGGGAAGAAGTTGTTCCTGTTAATTAAGTTACTCAGTGCCAGGAGTGGTGGCGCACGCTTGTAATCCCAGTACTAGGGAGGCTGAGACCCGAGGACCCGGCTTCGCGGCCAGCCTCAGCTACTTAGTGAGGCCCTCCGCAACTTAGCAAGACCCTGTTTCAAAATAAAGAATAAAAAATAGGGTTGGGGGTATAGCTCGGAGGTAGAATGTCCCTGGGTTCCATCCCCAGTACCGCAAAAAAAAAAAAAATTAAGTTACTCACTTTCACACCTGACTGTCTCAGACACTGCAGACCCAGAACCCTAACAGATGCAACAGCAAGACACAGAAATATGAAACAGGGAGTATGAAAACATCAACTAAGCATCCTTTACCAAAGGAATCATCTTCCCTTTGTGTTTAATAAAGTATAAAGAATCTAGCCAGATGTGGTAGCAAGGCCTGTAATCCGAGTACTTAGGAGGCTGACCAGAGGATCATAGGTTCGAGGCCAGCCTCAGCAACTTAGTGAGACCCTCAGCAACTTAGAGAGACCCTATTTCAGAATAAAAAGGGCTGGGGGTATAGCTCAGATGTAGAATATCCCTGGGTTCAATCCTGGTATCAAAAAAAAAAAAGAAATCTAAAATGTGTGCTTAAGTTCCAAGACATACTATTAACAGAAGATATTTAAATATGCACCTAAGTTTACATCTGAAAAATGGCTTACTGACTTCCAGAGCACCAGACCATGTTCTGTGAGCATCATAACTCACTGCCCTCCAGGATGCTGTAATTCTCAGCCCTGCATGTCTTGGCAAAAGCTTCAACATGGGGAGCAACTGCAGGTGAGAAAGCACTTCATACCTGCTCATTTGGAGGATGGGGCCTACACTATCAAGAAAAGTCAAGAACCACAGTTTTGCATTCTTTCACTCTTGCTATATTGGTAATCAAGAAGCATCTTACAGGATATTTCTGAAAGTCGACCATTAGAACCCTTTTAATTTTTGAGCTTTTCCTCCACTAGTTCTTGATTTCACAACAAAGGACTTAGATAAGCAGTATTTGTTTTCTGTGCTTTTTATTCTTCAATAGCCATCAGACACCATGGTCTCCCTGCTGCTCTTGATCGCCCACAGACCTTCCCTTTAGCATGCATGCTGGGCCAACTGCCCATGCTCAGAAACCATTTTTCTTTTCTCTGTTCCTCTGAAAAGAACTCCCTCCAAACTTTAGAAAAATTTCTCCTGTCCCCACCACATAGCATGTACCTCCAAGGAGGCTTTCAACCATGGAATTCCAAACCTGGAAAGGCATGCGACCAAGGCCTGGCCAATCAAAGTCCTTCCCTGGGATTTTGCATGGTACCTGGGAATTGTAACAGTGGAAGCCCAGAGCAGCCAGTGGCCACATCTTCTGCTGTTTGAAGAAGCCTAAGCTAATGAGGCCAGCACATAGGAGGAAAATGAAATGAGAGTTGGAGATGAGCCATAAACTCCGTGTGTGTGTGTGTGTGTGTGTGTGTGTGTGTGTGTGTGTGTGTGGTGCTGGGGATTGAACACAGAGGCATTCTACCTCCAAGCTACACCCCTACCCCTATTTTTATTTGGAAACAGGGTTTTGCTAATTTGCTGAAGCTTCACTAAGTTGCTGAGGCTGGCTGAGAATAGCTATTTAGGATTCTTGACACTATATCCTCAAGTAATCATGGTTTAATAAGTTACTTCTCTTAAGAAACATTTTTGGAATGGAGACTTACTTTGGTACACTGAAAAGAATACTGAACAAAGAGTAAGACAACCTCTATTTAAATCTCCATTCCAACATCATTACCTGAGTGATATCAGGAAACTTGTTAATCTCTCAGACCTTCTGTTTCTTCATATATAAAAAATAAGGGTAAACTAGGCATGGTGGTGCATCTTGTAATCCCAATACTTGGGAGGCTGAGACAGGAGGATCACAGGTTCACAGCCAGCCTCTGCAATTTAGTGAGGCCTTCATCAACTTAGTGACACTCTGTTTAAAAATGACAAATAAAATAGGGCTGGGGGTGTAATCCAGAGGTACAATGCCCCTGGGTACAATCCCCAGAACCACAAAAATTGGGGGGGGGAGTAAGTATATCGACTCCTCAGATTGTTGGGAGAGTTAAATTACATAATACTCAAAAAAGTGCTTTGGTAGACTAAAATGCCAGAGAGAGAGAGCGGTGGAAAGAGGTGGGAAATGAATCTGAGGCCAGTGTGATTCATTTCAGTAACTTAGCAAGACCCTGTTTCAAAAATCAAAAATAAAAAGGGCTTGGGGGTGTTGCGCAGCAGTAGAACACCTCTGGGTTCAATTCCCAGTAAAACACACACACACACACACACACACACACACACACACACACACACAAAATTAACTTAAAATTTTTAAAAAAGAAAATCTCTAAAACTGCCTAAGATCACGCAATAATATTCATAGTGCTCTATTTTAACAAAAAATGCTGCTAAGACATCAGAGGTGCAATTTCCATCCAGAAACTGCATGGCACTTTTAATCCAAGTTCTAATTTAATAAAGGAGGCCCTCAATACTTTGATATAATATTTGCAATATTCCCAGAAGAATAGATAAAGAATTGTTGACAAGTTATATCATGACTAGAAAAAACCTTGGAGAGCACTTACCCAGTCTCCCACGTTGAAGAGATGAGGAAACAGAGGCTCCAAACAGCTCTTTATAAATATTTCAAAAGTCACATCATTTATTTTGAAATTTAACACTTTCTATCTTTCCTAAGTGTCAAAGTTCGACAATTACCATTTCAATATAAATAAGGTCAATTCTTATTTAAAATGTGTAATTAAGACATGTTTGTATTGATTGAGACAACAAATGATCTCTGTATATTACATGATGCTTTAAATACATTTACATTGTAGAATTACTTTAGTAAGGATGTTTTGGCAAAAATTGTCCCGCAATCAAAACATCAGTATTTTTGTCTCATTGAAATCTGCATTTGTAACAATCCCCTGATGCCCTCTACTGGCCATAATGTTATCATCCAATGTACCACAGGAATTATTGTTGCACAGCCTTCTAATCTACCTTATAAAATGACTGAACACTAGGAAGGTTAACTTGGGGATAAAAGAAGCAAATAAAGGCATAAAGGAATATATAACATACAAGAATGCATCAAAACCATTTAGGCAATGAAATAAACCCAAAACAAATCATTATTGGATAAATTTTCTAATGTTAAACAATTGTGACATTAACCAGGTTCACCTAATATCTAATCTACAAAATATAATAACTATGCTGTAAATTTCTCCTTAATTTAAAAATTTCCAACTGCACCAGATTCTACAAGGATGTTCTATTGAGAAGTGCCAGCAACATAAAAATATGAGTAAAACCATTAACCACTCAGATAACCTTATGACCAAAATGGACTTAGCTGAAATATACTTGTGACCAGGTGTGGTGGCTCACACTTGTAGTCCCAGGACTTGGGAGGATGAGACAGGAGGATCACAGGTAGAAGCCAGACTCAGCAACATAGCAAGACTTTCAGCAACCTAGTGAGACTCTGTCTCAAAACAAAACAATAAAAAGGGCTGGAGGTGTGGCTCAGAGGTAGAATGCCCCTGGGTTCAATCCCCAGTACTATAAAAAATATATATATATTTGTGGTTCCCACTCAATTTTACATATATACATGCATGCCCTTCACAGCTTAAAAATTAAATTTTTGATCCAAAGAAAAATCACAACCCCTAAAATAAACCGAATTATGATCAGTCTAAGGTCATAGCCAATTAAATGACTCATGACCCCCACAACCCATTCCCACCATTACCAACATGCCGTCTCTGGGGCCTCTGCTTCCCTAGCCTCAGAGGTAATCCTGTTGTTACATACCCTGTGTGGAGGCCCCATGGGCTCTATGTCCCAAGCAACCATTTTTGGGGCCCACCGTCAGTCATATTTGATACCCTAAAGGAGGCTGTGTTGTTCCCTTAGTCATCCTTGCCAATAGTTATACTGAGGTCATATGCCCCCTGTATCTCATCTTTCCTTGTCCCTGTAGACCCCAGCTCCTAGTCTCAGACTTCTCTCTTAATTCTTATTCTCCCTCCCCATTATTCTATCTGTCCTTTACAGACCAGTGTCTGTATTAGCTTGCTGTGTTATCCAGCTTTTCATTGCTATGACCAAAATACCTGACATAAACAACTTGAAGAAGGAAAGGCTTACTTCAGCTCATGGCTTCAGAGGCCTCGGTCCATGGTTGGCTGGCTCCCTTGCTCTGGGCCTGAGGTGAGACAGAACACCATGGCAGAAGGGTGTGGCAGAGGAGAGCTGCTCAGCTCGTGACAGCTGGGAAGCAGGGATGAGGGTGGCAGAGACAAGATACAGTTCCCAAGGTGCACCTCCAGTGACCTACTTCCTCCAGCCACGCCCCACCTGCCTACAGTTTCCACCCCCTCCAGTAGTCCATTCAGATTATTAATCCACCAGCTGGATTAATCCACTAATGAGGTTAGAGCCCTCATGATCCAGTCATTCCCTAAAAGCCCTACCTCTGGGCATTGCTGCACTGGGACCAAGCCTTCAGCACATGAACTTTTTAGGGAACATTCCAGGTCCAAATCACAACACTCGCTAAGGCTGCCAAGATGAAATGCCACAGATGAGGCAGCTTAAACAACAGAAATTCTGGAGGCAGGAAAGCCAAGATCCGGGCTCATCAGGTTTGGTTTCTCCTGAGGTCCCTCTCCTTGACTTGCGGATGGCTGCCTTCTGTGTCCTCACCTGGTCTTTCCTCTGTGTGAACAGACCCCTGATGTCTCTCGCTATGTCCAAATCCCCACTCCTTATGAGGACACCAGTCAGATTGGATTGTGATTGGGGCCCACCTGTCTCATTTTAATTTTACATACCTTATCTCCAAATATAGTACTAGAGATTATGGCTTCAACATATGAATTTCTATTTATTCTTTATTTTTGTTTTTTATTTATTTTTAATTTTTGGTACTAGGAATTGAACCCAGGAACATTCTAATTTTGAGCTACACACCCCAGCCCTATTTTATTTTTATTTCAAAACAGGAACTCACTAAGTTGCTGAGTGTCTCACTAAGTTGCTGAGACTGGCCTCAAACCTGCGATCTTCCTGTCTCCGCCTCCCAAGGATTACAGGTGTGTGGCACCACGCCCAGATTTAACATATGAATTTTGATGGGATGTAATTCAGCCCGTAACACTCATGGATACCTAATACCCGAGCATCACAGTGTATGACCTCATTCCCATGTGTTGATCAAGGATCCTGTGTTCTGCCCATAGGTTGGAACCACTTCTGTCTTCCCATATAAGGCAGGGTTCTGATTGCTACTTGACTCTACCCAAGGTTTCTCCTTCCCTGAACACAGACTCTTGTCAACCTTGGAACCTCTCCACAGATCATGATGTCCCTTCCTCTGATCTATTGGGTGAGATGTAGGCTAAACCATAGGTTCATCTATCTCTTTACCTACACCATGTTGACAACATAATACTACTGCTACTACTACTTATAATAATAATAATAGTTAAAATGTATTGTGTTCTAACCATGTCCCAGTCCTTGTGACAATCATTTCTCATGCATAATTCTTACTATTACCCTGTCAGTTTGGTGCATAATAGATGCTCAATAATTGTATGGTAAATTAATGAATAAATGTTATTACTGTCAAGATGTAGACTCATAAAAATTAAGTAGCTTCCTCATGGTCATACAGCCAGTAAGCAGCAGAGTGGGTCCCACAGTTTCCTAATATCAAAACCCACATTATCAGGCGTCTCACAACTGACATGCCTGTGCACACCCCCAAGCCATCTGTTGCCTTGTCTCTCTTAGGGCTCAACCTTGAATATTAGCTCATGCTTCAAAGAGATGGGACAAGTAAAAAATGTTCTCTGACATTTAAAATTGAAATTCAACTGCCAGACACATTCACATAAACAAGGTTAAAAAAGCCATTTTATTGTGTGTGGCAGTTTTAAAATATAGTCCCCAAACTACATGATACTACTCCCATCTTGCTGGGCTTTGTACCAGCAGGGCATGGGACAACACAATGAATAAAATGCTCTTGAGACTTTATTCCTGGTCTCAAAATGGTGAGAGGGGAGAAGTCAAGAGAGCCAAACTCCCTAAGCAAAACTCAGCTCTTCCTTTGATTACAGGTTTACAGAATTAAGGCTGGGTCATTAAATCATTAATTGTCTCTGGCAAGGAGTAGAATATTGGGTTAGGAATGCTTTAGAAGATGAATTGTTATCTGGCAGTTTTGCAAGAGCAGCAGAGGTTCTGTCTTCAGCTCCCTCCTCGGGGAAGTCTTCCACCTTAAGCAAAGCAAGCAAAAGGTGCAGTAAAACAGAAAGAAATAGCTTAAATATTGAAGGGGCACCGAGGTCACTGTCTTCAGTTCTCTCAACAAAGGCAGTCTTCTGCCAAAGCAAGCAAAAAGCTATAAATCCTTAAGCTAATATTTTTTAGACTTAGAATAGTTTCCCATACCATCTCAAGATGAGGTCTGTATCCCCCCTACTTTTTTTTAAATCTAGATGGGTTTGTGACTGCCTAAGCCAATGGGATAAGATTGTACTCTAACTTTTGAGACTAGATCAGAAACAACCAACAGTTTTTTCCCTAGTCCTCTTGGAATGCTTGCTGTGGTTGAAGCCCCCACTATGTAGGGCGGGGGCGGGGGGGCTTCAACCTACCCAAAACCACCATGCTAGAGACTAAAAGTGTAAGTGCTCTGACAGAGAGCTCCAGAGCCCCCCCCCCGCTGCAGCCTTAACCGACTTCTGATAGCAAATGTGTGAGCCATCTCAAGCAAAACTGCCTACCAAGGCCCTTCTTGAAGTATTTTCCCACAAAATTGTGAGCAAATAAATGGTTGTACATTTTGGAATAATTTCTCTTTTTTCTTTCTTTCTTTTTTTTGTGTGTGGTATTGGGGATTGAACCCATGGGCATTCTACCTCTGAGCTACACCCTCAGCCTGGTTTTATTTTTATTTTGAAGCAGAGTCTCACTAAGTTGCTGAGGGCCTCACTAAGTTGCTCAGGCTAGCCTGGAACCTGTGATCCTCCTGTCTCAGCCTCCCAAGTGCTGGGATGACAGGTATGCACCACCACACCCAGCTTGAATTAATTTCTTATGGAGCAATAGTAACCAGAACATCGCTCCACCAAATTGTAATCTCTCTTGTTAACCCAAGCTCCTAACCTTTTCCCCAGTCTCCTAAATACTGGAAAGTTCTAGTAATCACATCCAACTCTCATTAAAATGTTTATTGGATAAATGTCCAACAAAGGTACCTAGAAAACAAGAAAATCATAAAAGTGAAACAAAAATCATATAGGCACATTTCTGAAAATTTGGCCTGATTGATTTTTACTTTTTAAAAAGAAATAAGTCCTTGCTTGGAATGAATATACAGAGGAGCATAAATGAACTTGGGGAGTGTGTGCTCCAGAAAACACAGAAGAAAGCCTTCCTTCTCAGACCATTCTCCTTTCCAGACTATATGGACCATTCGAAGGGGTTTCATTCCACTGTCACTGTATTCCCTCAAACTGCTATGGGGACTTCTCCTGAGATACCCAGGGACCAACACTTAAGAGGATACCCACCAGGTACCCATCCAAGAATACGACACCTCTAGGGTGCTACACACAGGTAGGATTCAGGCA
Source organism: Glis glis (assembly GCA_004027185.1). Lineage (NCBI taxonomy): Eukaryota > Metazoa > Chordata > Mammalia > Rodentia > Gliridae > Glis > Glis glis. The sequence continues at coordinate 14,946 of PVJS01041119.1, forward strand.
ACAGCCACTCTATACCCTTCCAGTCTCAGGAAAGTCAACTGTTGAGGGTTAAAACATACCCCAGTTCTACTCAAAGAAGACTCTTGTTATAGTTAGATATAAAATATCCCCTAAGAGCCGGGCGTGGTGGCGCACGCTTGTAATCTCAGTACTTTGGGAGGCGGAGACCGGAGGATCCGGGTTCGCGGCCAGCCTCAGCTTTCTCTCTCTCTTTCTCTCTCTCTCTCTCTCTCTCTCTCTCTCTCTCTCTCTCTACTTAGTGAGGCCCTCCGCAACTTCGTGAGACCCGGTTTCAAAATAAAGTATAAAAAATAGGGCCGGGGGCGTAGCGCGGAGGTAGAACTCCCCTGGGTTCAATCCCTGGTACCGTAAAAAAATAAATAAATAAATAAAATAAAATATCCCCTAAGAGCTCATTTATTAATATTCAGGGTTGATATAGTTGAGTCATGATGGTTGTAATCCCAGCAGGGGATAAATCCATTATCATGGATTTATCTGGGTGGTGGCCTAGGCTGGTAGGGTGTGGCTAGAGAAGGTGGGTCCCTGGGGGTGTGGCCTTGGGGATTCTACATGGTTCCTCCTCCCCTTGCTCTCTCTCTTAATTCCAGCCTCCGTGATATGAGGAGCGCAGCCCATGTGCTCGCTCTCTCTCTCTCTCTCTCTCTCTCTCTGCTTCCTATTGCCATGCTCTGAGATATTCAGTCCCCGGCCTCACATGGACTGAATCTGAAACCGTAAGAAAATGAATCTTCTGTCCTCTAAGTTATGTGGTCAGTATTTTAGATTATAGCTGGAAGAATGCTGACCTGAAAAATTCTCCATCCCAATCCAGAAAAATCTATCCTAATTGCCTTGAAGGTCTTCAACCATTAAAACTTAAAACCTAGCCAGGTGTGGTAGTGCATGCCTGTAATACCAGTACTTGGGAGGCTGAGACAGTAAGGTCACAGGTTTGAGGACAGCCTTAGCAACATAGTGAGAACTCTCAGCAACTTAGTGAAACCCTGTTTTTTCAAAACAAAAAATTAAAAAATGGCTGGGGGTGTAGCTTGGAGGTTGAATGCCCCTGTGTTCAACCCCCAGTAAAACAAAACAAAACAAACAAAACAAAAACATAAAACCCTCTCAGATTGTGTTCTCTAGGTGCCACATTGCTGGAAATATATTTATTGATCTCTGACCCACACAGAAAGACTCATATGTACAACCACAACTGTTACTGTAGATTCCTTTCCAGATAGCATGGAAACTCCAAGGTCTAGAAATACAGTATGTCTTCAATAGCAATAAGCACATTCAGTGTCCGGATCTTGGTTTCTAACACCATTCTCCAACAACAGGATCTGGGACTCCTTGAAAAAATGGCTGATTCTAGGGCTGGATTAGGGCTGGATTCTAGGGCTGGATTAGGGAATATACAAGATGAACCTAAAATATGTTGTAGTTCCAGAAAACAAGGATATACTCAAAATATGATGGTGGGCATATGTCAAAAGAATATAGGAATGAACAAAGCTCCTAATGGCCAAAACTAGAATAATTTGAGCAGCAAAGTACATAATACAGAATTGTAGTATAGCCCAAAGTATAAAACAAATATCCATGAATCTATAATGATATAAAAAATAAAGTAGAATAGAAAAACCTTCTATACAGAATTTCAAATAATCTATGTATATTCTGCCCCCTCAAGGAGTCCCCCACCTCTTAAATGTCAGCTGCACACAGAGACTTTCTTCTAAAAAGTACAGTATAGAAAATGGGGGAAAAGAGTAACCATGGAGAAAGCTAACAAATACCACCTCAGCCAGGTAATCACGGTTAATATCAACAGTGATAAGTCCAGTGATAGCATGCACTCTAATGTGATGTGATGAGAATAGTGTGCATTGTTTCTATGGCTTTCCTCCCCAAAATCCATTTCCCTAGTCTAATCATGAGAAAAATATCAGAGAAACCCAAATTGGGTGATATTCTACAAAGTACTTGACCAGTACTCACCAAATTGTTGAGGTCATCAAAAGAAAAGTCTGAGAAACTGTCACAGTCCAGAGAATACTGAGGGGACATGGAAACCAAATGTAACGTGGTGTCCTGGATGGGATTCTGGGACAAAAAAAAACAGAACATCAGGCTAGGTGTGGTGTACATGCCTATAATCCTAGTACTTGGGAGGCTAAGACAAGAAGATCACAGGTTCAGCAACTTAGTCAAACCCTCAGCAACTTAGTGAGACCCTGTTTCAAAAAAAGAAAGAAAAAAAAATATATATATACTGGGAATGTAGATCAGAGGTGGTGTAACTTGGAGATAGAAAACCCCTGGGTTCAATCTTCAGTAACACACACAAACACACACACACACACACACACACACACACACACACACACCTGAGAAAATCTGAACAAAGTATTAACTTTAGTTAATAGTTATATCATTTAGTTAATAGTTATATATCATCTATCTATACATTAGTTGTGACAAATGTATCATTCTAACATAAGATGATAGCAATAGAAGAAATTGGGCATGAGTTACATGGGAACTATTTGTACTATTATTGCAACTCTTTTGTAAATCTAAAACTATTCTAAAAATTTACTTAGAAAATTTTTAGAAAGCAGGGCTTAGTGGTGCACACCTGTAATCCTAGCAGTTGAGAGGCTGAGACAGGAGAATCAAGGCCAGCAAAGATCTGTATTAACTTAGTGGTACCCTTTAAAGTAAAATAAATAAAAATAAAAATAATATATACTACCATTCTATAAATTTTCACAATTATTTACAAAATGTTAGTGTATTTCACTCATTCATTTATATATATTTATTCACAAATTCAGTTAACAATATGGTTATTCTTAGATGTGATGCTTAATAAACCCAACAATTAAGTGCTATACTATTGATGTGAATGCTTTGCTAACTTGTACTCTCCAATATGTTTCTTGTAGTTTGTATTCCACAAACATACCCTATAAAGAGCTCTCATGGCCGGGCGTGGTGGCGCACGCTTGTAATCCCAGTACTTTGGGAGGCGGAGACCGGAGGATCCGAGTTCGCGGCCAACCTCATCGCGCATGCGCGGGCGCGCGTGATTTATCTCTCCTCTCTCTCTCTCTCTCCCTCTCTCTCTCTCTCTCTCTCTCTCTCTCTCCCT
>PVJS01041120.1:0-18106 GCA_004027185.1 Glis glis
TTTTTTTTTTTTTTTTTTTTGCGGTACCAGGGATTGAACGCAGGGGCGTTCTAGCAGGGGCATTCTACCTCCGCGCTACGCCCCCGGCCCTATTTTTTTTATACTTTATTTTGAAACCGGGTCTCACGAAGTTGCGGAGGGCCTCACTAAGGAGAGAGAGAGAGAGAGAGAGAGGGAGAGAGAGAGCGAGAGAGCTGAGGCTGGCCGCGAACCCGGATTCTCCGGTCTCCGCCTCCCAAAGTACTGGGATTACAAGCGTGCACCACCACGCCCGGCCTGAGGGTGTTTGTGTGTGTGTGATACTGAAGATCGTACCCCAGGGCACATTACCTCTGAACTAAACACCCAGCCCCATTTTATTTTATCTTATTTTATTTTACTTTATTTGCAGTACCGGGGATTGAACCCAGGGGCATTCTACCTCCGAGCTCCACCCCCAGCCCTGTTTTTTATTCTTTATTTGGAAACAGGGTCTCACGAAGTTGCAGAGGGCTTCACTAATAGCTGAGGCTGGCCGCGAACCCGGATCCTCCTGTCTCAGCCTCCCAAATACTGGGATCACAGGTGTGCGCCACCACACCTGGCTCCAATTCTGAGATGTTTACATCCCGGGCGGGAGTCTCACTTGTTCTGCCAAATGGAACTTAGATGCCCACATGATGGTTTCAGAGCCCTGAGATCCAGGGCAGGACTTAATCCCAGCCAAAGGAGCTTCCTGGCTGGTGAGGAAAGAATTGGATGTTTTTGGTTTCAAGTGGTTAAGTGGTGCACGCTTGTAATCCCAGTACTTGGGAGGCTGAGACTGGAGGATCTGGGTTCGTGGCCAGCCTCAGCTACTTAGTGAGACCCTGTTTCAAAATAAAGAGTAAAAAATAGGGCTGGGGGTGTAGCTCAGAGGTAGAATGCCCCTGGATTCAGTCCCCAGTACCCCTCCAAATTTTTTTTTTTTTTGATCAAGGCTGAGATGGGGAGAGGTCCCTGGTAAGGGACATCCACTGAGTATCTGAGCAAAAGCAAGAGAGAGAGGCCGGGAGGGATCTCCCAGCATGGATGCAAAGCCAGAAAGGAGATGCGGGGGGCTAGGGAAGGTCCTCCTGGGGCCTCCTTTCTCCTTCTTCCCACCCTGACATCTTCTCCTTTCTCTCTAGGTGGGCATGACGGCTCCTGGGACCCGGCGGCACATCTACGACACCAAACTGGGGACCGACAAGTGTGACAACTCTTCCATGTCCCTGCAGATGGGCTACACGCAGGGAGCCAACCAGAGCGGTCAGGTCTTCGGCCTGGGCCGGCAGATATACGACCCCAAGTACTGCCCGCAAGGCCCCGCAGGCGATGGGGCTCCCGCAGGCCCCGGCGACTGCTCCGGGGAGGTCCCCGAGTATCCCCCCTATTACCAGGAGGAGGCTGGTTACTGAAGCGCCCCATGTGTTCACTCCCCGCATCATCGCCCCATCCGTGTTTTTGGGGTTTTCTGTGTTTTTGTCTTTTTTTTTTTAATGTGTTCAGTACTGCTGGCCAGGGTCTTTGGGCAGCAGCTGGGCGGGGGTGAGGTTTTCTCCCGTCCTGCCTTGGTTCCTCTGTAGGACTGAGCCCCCAGGCTGGGGGTTGGGGCATATGTGGGTGCTGTGGGGTGGGGGTCCCTGCCTATGGGCTTCCCAGCAGGCTGTGGGCCCAGCTTTGTGTGGGAGAGACCAGGCAGGGGTGGGGGAGCTGCCCCAGTGGTTTCCGGTTTCTTCATCTCTTCCGCATCGGCCTGTGGTTTCTGTACCCACAGAAGTTTCAGGCAGTTTTAACGAAAGAAAATGTCTTTTCTTTCTTTCTTTTTTTTTTTCAGGGGAATGGAGTGGGGATGGTAGAGAGGGGTGCCGGCAGATGGAGCCCCTAGAAGGCGACCAGGTCACAGCCCTAAAATATTCTAGGCTTCTTGAGGGACTAGATTTCCCTAGTATTCTCAGACCCACGTCCCTGGTTCCTGGCAGGAGCCCAGTGGGGAAACTGAGGCCCAGACAAGACAGTGGAGTTCTGAGTGATAGAGGAAAAGCCAGACCCCTTCTCACCGCTGCCCCTCCCCTCCGTCCTTTGTGGGTTTAAAAGACCCCCCCAGCTCTTCTGTTTCTGGCCCTTAGCAGGAGTACTACTCTGCCCCCTCCAATACTGCACGGGACCCCCAGCCGGGGGCCCTTGGACCGCAAGATAATGTGAAATGCCAGTGTGGACCAAACGCAATAAAAACCTCTGTTTTTAAGAAAAGAAGGTTCCCTAGAATCCCATCAGCCCTGGTGATGGGGGTGTGTTCTGTGTTTCGCTTTGATCCTCTCGGGGGACCTGGCAGGGGGGTGGGGGGGAAGAGAGCAAGGGGAACGCATGCGCAGTAAGAGGCCTTGAGGGACTGAGTCCCAAGCGCAGGAGGCGAGTCTGGATTGGTCAGATGATGTGAGGTGTCAGGCGTAGGGTAGGGAAAGGGGCGGGGCCTCCCGGGTTAGAAAGGAAGCATGGAGTGGTGTGGCGGGGCACACCTGGAATCCCAGGACTTGGGAGGCTGAGACAGGAGGATCTCAGGTTCGAGGACAGCCTCAACAAAAGCAGTGAGACTCCCATCAACCAAGTGAGACCCTGTTTCCAAATAAGAAATGAAATGAGCTGGGGGTGTAGCTCGAAGGTGGAATGCCTCTGGGTTCAATCCCCGGTACCAGACCTCTTACCTAGCATGCTTGAGGCCATGGATTCCACCCCCAGGAAAAAATAATAATCCAGATGTGGTGGGGCACGCTTGTAATCCCAGTACTTGGGAGGCTGAGACAGGAGAATCGCAGGTTTGAGGATAGCCTCAGCAATTTAGCGAGACCCTGTTTCAAAATAGAAAATAAAACTGGGCTTGGTGGCTCATGCTTGTAATCCCAGTACTTAGGAGGCTGAGACAGGAGGATTGCAGGTTTGAGAACAGCCTCAGCAAGTAGTGAGACTCTCATCAACCTAGCGAGACCCTGTTTCCAAATAGATAAAATAGGGCTGGGGGTGTAATTTGGAGGTAGAATGCCTCTGGGTTCAATCTCCAGTACCACACACATACACACACACAAAAAAAATTTAAAAGGTCTGGAGATGTAGCTTGGAGGTAGTAGTACCACAAAAAAAAAAGAGCCAGGCATGGTGGGATATGCTTGTAATCCCAGTACTTGGGAGGCTGAGACAGGAGGATCGCAGGCAAGCCTCAGCAACACGAGGCCACTGCAACTTAGACCCTGTTTCAAAATAAACAATAAAATAGGACTGGGGGTATAGCTCAGAGGTAGAATGACCTTGGGTTCAATCCCCAGGACCAAAAAAAAAAAAAAAAAAAAGAGAGAGAGAAAGAAAGAAAGAAGCCCAGGCCTCAAACGCCTTCCCACTACCCTATCAGGTCCAGCCGCAAGCCTCTGTATATGTGTGCCCCATTGTCTCAGGCAGAAGTTCCCTCCCTGGCAAACTCCTATACATCCTCAAAGCCCCAACGCCAAAGCCCACTCCTTCCTCCATGCTCCTCCCCCGCTCTCACCGTCCCCCACACCTTCAGAGATGTGGATCCACACACCCTCCTTTCAGCCTCATCACCTTGTGAAATGTACCCATTTTCAGAGCGCAAAATGTCTGGAGGTTTTCCTCAAAATCTGAGTAACCATTATGATCCAAGGTTCTTAGAATGTTGGGGGGCCCTCCCCTTCTGCCATCGCCTAGCCCACTGTAGGGCAGGGCCCCAGAGTGTTTGTGAAATGAATGAACGAACGAATGAGGACCCTCATTTTAAGAATGGACGAATTAAGTCCCAGAGTCTCAGAGCAAGTCTGGCTAGGACCCGGGTCCCCAGGGGAGAGGGGACAAAGGGGTCTTCTGCACCGGGGGCTGCGGCATTGCAGGTGGCTATGCAACGTGGGGAGACAGCCAGGCTCCCCAAGGACAACCGGGCCACCGTGTCCCGACCCCGAGCCGCATGGAGCGAGCTGGGCGTGCTGCCACCCCAAGGTGATGCAGCAAGAAGCGCGCGACCCCTTTAAGGAAGCCGGCTCGGCGGCCCGGCTGTGAGCAGACCTCCTTGGGGCCGGCCTGTGAGTGGCGGGCATGGCGACCAATAGCAGTGGCCGGGGGCGGGGCGGGACAGGGCGCGGTCCCTGCCGCCGAGTCGCGAAGTCTGTCCGCTTCAGCGGCGCCGCGCCCGCCTGGGACTCCTCTTAAAGGGGCCGTGCTCCTCGGCCGCTGTAGGGAGGAGGGAAGGCAGCCACAGCTGGAGGGCAGGAATGGTGAGAGGGACCCCGAGAGGGAGAAAGGCTCGACACTCGAGAATATGCGGGCATGGGGTGGGGTAGGAAAGGTAAGTTTTCTGGGAATTCGGGGGTGCTGGCCGAGCCCCCACTCCGCTCCCCCTTTCTCTTCCCGCGAGTGTTGGGGGTTGACCACTAGTTCTCAGTGGGTGCAGGCGGGCATCAGGGTCCCTTGAGAAAGCCTTTGCCAACACACACCTGCAGCCTCTCCCTCTTAGAGTTCCTCCTCCCCCGTTTTATAAATGAGGCCATCCTCCCAGATCCTATATCCCACTTGTAAAACAAAGAATCGTGGCGTAGAGGTCGGGGTCCTAAGCCATCGTTCCCACGGGGATGGCTGGCCTTTGGCCACTTCCTGCCCCTCTGGAAGCCTTAGTTTCCCCATCTGTACAATAGAGTAGCCCAGACTTGTACAGTCCCAAGAAAGAAATGGGACCAGGAATTCCTGGTTCTAGGAGTCAGTCTCTGTCCTTTTCTTGGCCCATTTTCTGGATCGTTTGGTTCTGGGCGATCAATAATACATGAGGGGGTGCTGAGAGCTGGGGTCCTGTCTCTTGAGTCTCATTTTTCCACTTTCGGTAAAATTGAGTGGTAGGCGTGTGACATGTTCAATACAGTAAATATTCGTTGCCATTTTTCTTGTGGGACCTCGGGGTAAGGGAATCATCCCAAGGTGGGGGACGAGGCGGGGCCAGGACCCGGAAATGGCCCCCAGGAGCGCCTTGGGGTGGGACCTGGTGATGGAAGCGTTAAGGCGAGGCTCCGCCCTCTAAGGATTCAGACCGTCTTCTAGACCCCGGCCTTCAGCCCTGCAGAGAGCGACAGCGCTGCAAACCAATCATCCGCGAGGACGGCTTCGGGCAGGGCTCCCATTGGTTTACCCTATCTGGATAGCGGAGAATCCCTTTATCAGGTGGCTACTGTTTGTCTCGCTTAATAGAGCTTCCAGGAGGAGCCCTGCGCGATGGGCTAGAGGGATGAGGTTCAGAGAGGGGCAGGCAGTTGTCCGAAGCCACATAGCATGTCCTCAGGCTGACTCTGGTCCTGACCCCTCCGTCCTTTCCCCCGTCCAGTCTCACCATGGCCTTCCGGACACAGCTGATGTTGCTGCTGTGGAAGAATTTCACGTATCGCAGGAGACAGCCGGTAATGCCCGGGAGTGCGGGCAGGGTGGGGTGGGCAGGTGTCCCCCACAGCCCCCACGATTCCTTGCTTATTCTCCCCTCAGATCCAGCTCCTGGTCGAGTTACTATGGCCCCTCTTCCTCTTCTTCATCTTGGTGGCCGTGCGCCACTCCCACCCGCCACTTGAGCACCATGAATGTGAGCCCCCAAGGACCAGCCACTGCAGGGGGGAGGGAGACGGGCCACCACGTCCACAGGGACCCCCCGAGTGTCAGCCCATGTGTGGTGCTGAGACTGAGCTCCCTGTCGCTGGAGGTGTGCAATCGGTGGGGGGAGGCGGGGGTGACACAGAGGCAGGGAACCGGGCAGAACCAGCGCCTCCCTGCAGGCCACTTCCCCAACAAGCCGCTGCCGTCGGCGGGCACCGTGTCCTGGCTCCAGGGCCTCGTCTGCAACGTGAACAACTCCTGCTTCGAGCACCCAACGCCCGGTGAGAAGCCCGGGTTCCTGAGCAACTTCAATGACTCCCTGTAAGCCCGGAGGCAGTGGGCGGGGCCAGCCGGGGGCGGGGCTCCCGGGAGCGCCCGCCGAAGCCCCGCCTCCTGCCTGCTCTCGGTCCTCAGGGTCTCCAGGCTGCTAGCTGATGCGCGCACTGTGCTGGGGGGCCCCAGTACCCACAGGACGCTGGCTGGCCTGAGGCAACTGATTCCGGTGCTGAGGGCTGCACGTAGCACGGGTGAGGAGGTCCCGGGATCCTCCGGCAGGGCTGAGCCCTGACTTGCCTGGCTGTGAAATGGGCATAGGGCTGGGTGAGGTGTCTCAGGCCACGGTTTGCCACGGTTTCTGTGCTTCTATGCTTTCGTCTGTCAGCCTGGACTCAGCGGAATGACCAGCTGCAGGAGCACCCTTCACTGGCCACTGAGCTTCGGGACATGTTGCTGCCAGGGGTGAGCAGAACCGGTTGGGACCAACTGATTCTTTGACCTCGGGAAACTCCAGCACTGTGCCACCCCGGGCACCTCCCCTGCTGGGGTCTCTGATTCCCGCCTCCGGACTTCCGCCTGGGCTGTCCCTGGGATCTGAAGTGATGTTACTTTTCCTGTCTGTGCCCAGGCAGAGAGTGTCTGGCATGGTGGCAGAGACTCCAGGGTGTGACCGCTCGGCCTCTGTCTCCCTGCTTGTAAAAGGGGGATTGTGCTAGGCGGATCTCCGGGAAATGGGGCAGAGGGCTTGACCTCCAGTGAGCGCTCAGCGGAGGTGACTGGGGCCCTTGCCATCTTCTCCCAGGAATCCCTGGGGGCCGCCCTGGGCCAAGCCCATGGATCCGTGCGCGGCTTCGTGGAAGCAGCTAAGGACCTGGCCCAGGAGGTGAGAGGCCCCACCCAGCCTGGTCCTCAGCCAGGAGCCATGAGTAGGCTGCCTGCGTGGGGAGGTGACAGATGGGTTTTCAGGGGAACTGGACAGAAAGAGGGAGAAGGTGCTCCTGGTTGAGGCTTGGAGGTGGGAAGGTGCTACGGGGAGATTGCCAGCACCCCTGATTGACCTTGCCTTAGCTCCTGGCGCTGCCCAGCCTGGTGGAGCTTCGGGCTCTGCTGCAGAGATCCCGAGGGACAGGTGGCCCCCTGGAGCTGGTGTCAGAAGCCTTTTGCAGTGCAAAGGGGCCTAGCAGCCCGGGGGGCCTCTCCCTCAACTGGTACGAGGCTGGCGACCTGAAGGAGCTAGTGGGGCAGGAGGCAGCGCCAGTCCTTCCAGACAGCGGCCTGAGTGAGCGCCCGACCTTGTGGTTTCCCCATCTGGGAAGTGGGGCGGTGGGTGTGGGGCAGGGCCTCATGGTGCCTCCATCCCAGGCCCTGCCTGCTCCGAGCTGATGGGGTCCCTGGGCGACCACCCACTCTCCCGCCTGCTCTGGAGACGCCTGAAGCCACTGGTCCTCGGGAAACTGCTGTTTGCCCCTGACACAAATTTTACCCGGCAGCTCATGGCCCAGGTAAGGGTATCCTGATGATGAAGTGGGAGGGGCATGGCCCGAGCCCACCCAGCACCCTCAGTCCTGGTGAGTCAGGGCCAGGGTGCAGGGTCATGGACACTGGTTTTTCTTGCTTGCTTTCTTTTTTTGGTGGTGGTGGTGGTACTGGGGCTTGAACCCAGGGGCATTCTACCTCCAAGCTCCACCCCCAGCCCTTTTTATTTTTTATTTCAAAACAGGGCTTCACTAGATTGTTGAGAGTTTTGCTATGTTGTTGAGGCTTTCCTTGAACCCGAGATCCTCCTGTCTCAGCCTCCTAATTATTGGGATTACAGGCATGCACCACCATGCCTGGCTGGAAACTGGGCTTTGAAGAGTAGGAGTTTAGCCTGGTGCAGTGGTACACTCTGATCATTCCAGTACTAGGGAGGCTGAGACAGGAGGATGATAGATTGGAGGCCAGCCTTGCAACTTAGTGAGTCCCTCAGCAACTTAGTGAGATCCTGTTTGAAATTGAAAAAGAAGAGCCGGGCGTGGTGGCGCACGCTTGTAATCCCAGTACTTGGGAGGCTGAGACCGGAGGATCCAGGTTCACGGCCAGTCTCGGCTAATTAGTGAGGCCCTCCGCAACTTAGTGAGACCCTGTTTCTAAATAAAAAATAAAAACTAGGGCTGGGGGTGTAGCCCAGAGGTAGAATGCTCCTGGGTTCAATCCCCAGTACCGCAAAAAAAAAAAAAAAGAAATTGAAAAATAAAATAGGGCTGGGGGTGTAGCTGAGAGGTAGAACACCCCTGGGTTCAATCCCCAGTACCACAAAAACAAAATAAAACAGGAAAAAAATAATAAAGAGTAGGAGTTTGCCAGATGTGAGAGACACCAGCACGTGTTGGCTCAGAGGCACAGATGAGCGAGTCAGAGGAGCCCGGGAGGTGGGCAGGGGCCCTCGGAGGACAGGAGGGCTGCGAATGGGCAGGGATGGGTGGATTTTGTGCCCTGCCTTCTGCAGGTGAACCGGACCTTCGAGGAGCTAGCTCTGCTGAGAGACATCCAGGAGGTCTGGGAGGTCCTGGGACCCCAGTTCTTCAACTTCATGAATAACAGTGCAAATACGGCCATACTACAGGTGGGTCTGGGGTGGAGGCTCAGCATGGGGGGGGCGTTCTGGACAAGGCATGGAGGTAGGAAGTGGAATCCACGGCGAGAGAGGCAAAGGGGCCCCTGTGGGCAGGAGGGGGTGCCTGATGCAGACCCCCTCCTTACCTGATACTCCCCAGGGGCTCCTGCAAGTGCAGGACAAAGGGCGGAGGCAGCCAGGACCTGGAGGCCAGGACTCTGCGGAGGCCCTCCAATCCTTTCTGGACCCCAGCATGGGTGGCTACAGCTGGCGGGATGCCCATGCAGATGTGGAGCGCCTGGTGGGCACACTGGGCCGAGTCATGGAGGTGAGGCTCCACTTAGATGTTTCTGTAAGAGAGGGGAGGCAGGGTCCATCTTGGTGTCCCCGGGTGGGGGTCAAAAGGGAGGAGATAGGCACCATCCTGTGGGGCACCCGGGCAGGGTTTTGTAGAGGTCTGAGGGGTTAGCCAGCCTGCCCAAGGGGAAAGCCAGACCACCAAGTAGAGGTCCAAGGGGGAAGGTCCAGGGAAGGAGCCGACCGGTGTGAGGGGCAGGCGGCCCCCAGCACCTGGGATTCATTCCCCCTAGTGCGTGTCCCTGGACAAGCTGGAGGCCGCGCCCTCGGAGGCGGCCCTGGTTTCACGGGCCCTGCAGCTGCTGGCAGAGCGCCGCCTCTGGGCTGGCATTGTCTTCCTGGGGCCTGAGGACCCACTGGACCCTGCAGAGCTACCCGCCCCAGGCCTGGGTCCTGGCCACGTGCGCATCAAGATCCGCATGGACATTGACGACGTCACGAGGACCAATAAGATCATGGACAGGTGGGTGGGGCCAAGAGCGTGGTGGGCGGGGGCAAGGGCATTCAGCCTATGGAGACCATGAGATGGAACATGGGCGGTACCAGCAGAGGCATGGTAGGCGGAACCCAGGAATCCTTAGACCAATTGGGGTCTGTGGTGGGCGTGATTTACATGCATGGGCGTGGCTAAGTACCTGGTATAAAAGGGAGCGGGGTTGAGGGCAATGGGCGGGCCAGGCTCCTAATTGAGCCTGCGGAGTTAGGGGCAATCTGTAGGGGGCAGAGCTAAGGTTGTGGACAGGGTCCTGGGAGTTTCCAGCCCTTCCCTACAGCTGAACACCACGCCCCTCTCACAGGTTTTGGGACCCGGGCCCGGCCGCTGACCCCTTGACGGACCTGCGCTATGTGTGGGGCGGCTTCGTGTATCTGCAGGACCTGCTGGAGCGTGCTGCTGTCCGCGTGCTCAGTGGCGCCGATCCCCGCGCGGGTCTCTACCTGCAACAGATGCCCTACCCGTGCTACGTGGACGACGTGTGAGCTCCTCGCACCCCCCCAGCCACTAGGTCCCGGGGCTTAGGGTGGGGCCTGGGCTGGGTCCGGAACCAAGGAACCACTCTCTGTGACCCGGAGCAGAGGAGGAGCGGGGTCCTCCAGGGTCTCCGGGCGCAGGGAGAAGTGGCCTGTGCGGAGAGCTGGGACCCCAAGGCTGGATCAGGGTTCAAGGCTGGCTGAGCTTTAAGAGGGGCGAACAGTCGTGGGTGAGGGGGTCCGCGCGGGGTGTCCGGCTCCACCTCGATGCCCCGTGCCCCAGATTCCTGCGCGTGCTGAGCCGTTCGCTGCCGCTCTTCCTGACGCTGGCCTGGATCTACTCGGTGGCGCTGACAGTGAAGGCCGTGGTGCGCGAGAAGGAGACCAGGCTGCGCGACACGATGCGCGCCATGGGGCTCAGCCGCGCGGTGCTCTGGCTCGGCTGGTTCCTCAGCTGCCTCGGGCCCTTCCTTCTCAGCGCCGCGCTGCTGGTGCTGGTGCTTAAGGTGGGCGCGCCTGGGCCTTCCCCGCGGCAGGATGGGCGCCCGCGAGGGTGCTAGGCAGGAGGCGCCCAGTGCCGGACACGATCCGGGCTCCCGTTGCTTTCCACAGCTGGGGGACATCCTCCCCTACAGCCACCCGCTCGTGGTCTTCCTGTTCTTGGCGGCCTTCGCCGTGGCCACCGTGGTCCAGTGCTTCCTGCTCAGCATCTTTTTCTCGCACGCCAACCTGGCTGCCGCCTGCGGAGGCCTGGCCTACTTCTCCCTGTACCTGCCCTACGTGCTGTGCGTGGCCTGGCGCGACCGGCTGCCCGCGGGTGGCCGCGTGGCCGCGGTGAGCGCCGCGTGGGGCCTGGTGGGGGGTCCCCGGGCCGTGCCCGCTCGCTGACCCGCCCGTCCCGCCCGCCCGCAGAGCCTGCTGTCGCCGGTGGCCTTCGGCTTTGGGTGCGAGAGCCTGGCTCTGCTGGAGGAGCAGGGCGAGGGCGCGCAGTGGCACAACTTGGGCAGCGGACCCGCGGCCGACGTCTTCAGCCTGGCGCAGGTCTCTAGCCTCCTGCTCCTGGACGCCGTGGTCTACAGCCTGGCCATCTGGTACCTGGAGGCCGTGTGCCCAGGTGGGCCGTAGGGGGCGGGGCTCCGGGCGGGGATGCTCCGGTGCTCCGGAGGCTGGACTGGGGGCGGGGCCTCGACAGGTTAGGTCCCCAGAAGGGGCGGGGCTCCGGGACGCGCCTGCGCACAAGGAACTGTGTCTGGGGGCCCCCTTTGGTACCTGGAGGCATGTTCTCGAGGTGAGAGAGGGGGGCTTCCTGGCACGTGCGCACAGGTGGCCACTTTAGGGGTGGGGCCTGAGGCACCAGGGCGGGATTTCCTGGCCACCTCCTACCTGGATGTCCTGATTCCAGGTGTGTGGCCAGAAGTTGGCACACTCCATGGGGTGGCAAGCATAACTGAGCGCCGCTCCCCCAGGCCAGTACGGGATCCCCGAACCATGGAATTTTCCCTTTCGGAAGAGCTACTGGTGTGGGCATGGACCCCCCAAGGGTCCCACCCTGGCCCCGGCCCCCCAGGATTCAAAGGGTGAGACCCCATGAGCCTTAATCACTGCTTCCCTTCCCAGTCTTCTCCCCCCCAAAAGACCTGGTTCCACAAATCCTGATCCCCAGCTGGCCATTGTGGCGGCACCCTGTAATCCCAGTACTTGGGAGACTGAGACAGGAGTATCACAGGTTCGAGGTCAGCCTCAGCAAGTAGTGAGACTCAGCAACCTAGCAAGACCCTGTTTCAAAATTTAAAAACTAAAAAAATAGGGCTGGGGGTATAGCTCAGAGGTAGAAGGCTCCTGGGTTCAATCCCCAATACCACAAAATAAATAAGTAAATAAATAAATAAAGCCAAGGGCAGAGCTTGGAGGTAGAATGGCCCTGGGTTCAATGCCCCCCCAAAATAATCCAGCCGGGTATGGTGGCGCATGCACACTTGTAATCCCAGTACTTGGGAGACTGAGACAGGAGGATCGCAGGTTCGTGGCCAGCCTCAACTACTTAGTGAGGGCCTCCACAACTTAGCGTGACCCTGTTTCAAAATAAAGAATAAAATAAAAAAGGGCTGGTGGTGTAGCTCAGAGGTAGAATGCCCCTGAGTTCAATCCCCAGTACCGCAATAAATAAATAAATAAATAAAGATCCCAATGAGGGATGCCCCAGCTTCTCCAGGCCCTGCACACCCTGCAGCCCCCTGAGGCTCCCCTGACGCTTCGAGACCCCAGCCCCACAGGTCCTGACTTCACATACCAGATCTAAGGAACGCCCCCCATTCTGCCTCTCTACGCAGTACTGGTGGAGGATGCCCCGCCAGGCCTGAGTCCCGGAGTCTCTGTTCGGGGCCTAGAGAAGCGCTTTCCAGGCTGCTCGCAGCCAGCCCTCCGCGGGCTCAGCTTGGACTTCTACCAAGGCCACATCACCGCCTTCCTGGGCCACAACGGGGCAGGCAAGACGACCACGCTGTGAGTGTGGGCCACTCCACTCACCCCCTGGCCTCAGCTTCCCCATCTGTTCAGTGGGGAAGACTTGAGGGTCAGTGTCCACCTCTACAGTGGAGGCAGGGACTCCCCACTTCACTTGAACACACAACTGAGAGGGGATAAGTATTTTCTCTGAGCTTGTTTCCCTCCCATGTAAAATGGGGCATAACACACGCCTTTGTGCTAGGTATACAGTAGGTGCCCTGTAAGTGCTTGCAGCCCCTTGATTGGTGAAGGGTGCCGCTCTGAGACTCCTGCATCCCCAGGTCCATCCTGAGTGGCCTCTTCCCGCCCAGCGGTGGCTCAGCCTTTATCTTGGGCCTTGATGTGCGGTCCAGCATGGAAGCCATTCGGCCCCACCTGGGCATCTGCCCGCAGTACAACGTGCTGTTTGACATGTACGTCATGGCGGGGCCTGGCGTGCCCTGGCAGGAGGGTCTGAGCATCCTCTGGGCCCCTGCGCACAATGGCGGCCATTGTTTGTCACCTCTGGCCACAGGCTGACCGTGGATGAACATGTGTGGTTCTACGGGCGGTTGAAGGGTCTCAGTGCGGCCGCCGTGGGCTCCGAGCAGGAGCGTCTGCTACAGGACGTGGGGCTCGTCCCCAAGCGGTGTACGCAGACACGACACCTCTCTGGTGAGCCTGAACTGGGGAGGCCGTGCCCGCAGAGCAAGATCTGGGGGACTGAAGAGGAGCCAGTCACTGAGGTCCACGTGGGCGGTGACGCTGAGATTCCCCACTTAGGTGGGATGCAGCGGAAGCTGTCGGTGGCCATTGCTTTTGTGGGTGGCTCCCATGTCGTCATCCTGGATGAACCCACAGCTGGTGTGGACCCTGCTTCCCGCCGTGGCATTTGGGAGCTGCTACTCAAGTACCGAGAAGGTAAGAGTTGTGGGGTAGCCTGAGCCTCCCCTGGATTCTGCTTGAGGGGCCAGAAAAGGTTTCTGACAAGGCAGGGCTGGGATGGGGTTTTGAGGGGTGAGTAGGAGTTTGCCACATAGGGTGGAAAATTCCTGGCAGAGAGCACAGCTTGGGCGAAGACCTGGTGATAGCCTGATGGTTCATGTGGCTTGGGTCCCCACGCACAGGTCGCACGCTGATCCTCTCCACCCACCACCTGGATGAGGCGGAGTTGCTGGGAGATCGCGTGGCTATGGTGGCCGCCGGCCGCTTGTGCTGCTATGGGTCCCCGCTCTTCCTGCGTCGCCACCTGGGCTCTGGCTACTATCTGACGCTGGCGAAGAGTTCCCTGCCCTCGACCACTGAGGAGAAGGTGAGGGCTGGAGCTAGGCCCTGACCTCTGACCCCTTGTGCAGCCAGAAGGCAGGACCCATCATTGTCCCTCTGCCTGCAGGGCAGCACAGATTTGAAGGACAGCGTGGACACCAGGCTAGAGAGGGAACCGGGCAGCCCGGGCAGCAGGACAGGTGAGGACTGGCGAGGGAGACCCCAAGGGAAGGGGGAGTGAACCCCAGTGGTTTAATCAGGACCCAGACTGGACCCCGGGCCCCCAGACCTGGGTTGTGTCTGAACGATGGTCCAACCCTGAGTTCAGCCCTTCATTCTTGGGGAGAGCCCTTCCCCAAGGAGACTCGGGGTGGGAGCCAGGGCTCCCAGATCTGCCAGGGCCCCTGATGCAGCTCCCGTCCGCCCAGGCACAGCCCAGCTCCTGGCCTTGGTGCAGTCCTGGGTGCCCGGGGCACGGCTGGTGGAGGAACTCCCCCATGAGCTGGTGTTGGCGCTGCCCTACGTGGGCGCCCTCAACGGCAGCTTCGCCAAGCTCTTCCAAGAGCTGGACAGGCAGCTGGGGACGCTGAGGCTCACCGGCTACGGGATCTCGGACACCAGCCTCGAGGAGGTGCGAGGGGCCGGTGGGGGTGGGGAGGGATGGCGGGAGGGGGTAGGGCTTTGAAAGATGAATAGGAGTTTGCTTATTGACAAGCAAGGGCATCACCGGAAGGAGGGCTGGAGGCACAGAAGTCCCTTGAGGAGGCCTGGGGGACCCACAGTATTTGAGGGGTTCCCTTCATTGGGGCCCCCACCTCTGAGCCCTCTTGCTTTGTCTCCCCAGATCTTCCTGAAGGTGGTAGAGGAATGTGCCGGGGACACAAACCTAGAGGGTGCGGCCACAACTTCCTGACCCCTGACCCCTAACCCCAGTCCAGAGCTGGACCTGACCTCAGGCCAAGTCCCAATCCCTGGCTGAGTCTGCCCCCAACGCATAGCCTTAAGTCTTGACCTTTGACCTTGACCCTGGCCCCAAACTGAACACTAACCCTTGCCCCCGCCCCCCCACTGGCCCTGCAGATGGCGGCCACAGGCAACACCCGTGTAAGCACCTCGCTGGCCCAGAAGCGACAACGACGGCGCCGCGGGCCAGGGTACTACCAGAGGAGGCAGCCCTGGAGAACGGAGAGCTAGGTGAATCCTGCCCCGCCCCGTGGCCCCCTGCTTGTGGCCCCCCGCCACGTGAGCACTGACCCTCCCATCCCCCGCAGCTGAGCCCGCCCTGGAGACCCACGCCCTGCAGGGTTCTGGACCAGACACCGCGGGCCGGGTCCAGGGCTGGGCGCTGACCCGACAGCACCTCCGGGCCCTGCTTCTCAAGCGGTTTCTGCTCGCCCGCCGCAGCCGCCGGGGCCTGTTCGCACAGGTGAGGGCGTCCCCACCCCGGGGAGGGCAGCGGGATTCCCTGGGCTCCTGTCGTCCACTCTGGCCTCCCACTCGGCGGCTTCCTTCAACGGCTTAACACCGTGTATGTTTATGGAGCCTTGCATGGTCTGAAGCGGGAGCGGGGAAGGGTGCGAGCCAGCCTGGAGGGTGGGCGGAGGTGGCAGCTGATGGGCCGCTCCCCTAGATCGTGCTGCCCGCCCTCTTTGTGGGCCTGGCCCTGGTGTTCAGCCTCATCGTGCCCCCTTTCGGGAACTACCCAGCTCTGCAGCTCAGCCCTGCCTTGTATGGCGCCCAAGTGTCCTTCTTCAGGTGGGTGCAGAGGAGAGGGGGCTGGTCGTAGGAGGGCTAGGGACCTGGGGCCACGCCCTGACGCTGTGTCCTCCCCCCTACACAGTGAGGACGCTCCGGGGCACCCCGAGCATGGCCGCCTGCTTAAGGCCCTCCTGGAGGAGGCGGGGCTGGAAGAGCCCAACTTGCAGAATGACTCCCACAGGTGAGGGGCCCTCTCCAGGCTCTGGCCTGGTAGCACCCCACAGGTCGGCATGGGAGCGGGGAGCCCCTGTTCCCAGGAGCCCAGCTCCTGCCCACAGCTCTGCCCCCAACCTCGCAGGGGGCTGGAGTGCCCCACCTGCCACTTCTCCATGCCTGTGGCCACCGAGGACATCGCCGGGGCCTTGGCCAGTGGCAACTGGACCCCAGAGACTCCGTCCCCCGCCTGCCTGTGCAGCCAGCGTGGCGCCCGTCGCCTGCTGCCCGATTGTCCAGCTGCGGCCGGTGGTCCCCCGCCGCCCCAGGCGGTGACCAGCTCCGGGGAGGTGGTTCAGAACCTGACGGGCCGGAACCTGTCCGACTTCCTGGTCAAGACCTACCCGAGCCTGGTGCACAAGGGGTGAGCCGCCGCCCAGAGACTCAGTTTACCTGCCTGCAGCGAGGGTCCTGGGGCAGGGTGGAGGCCAGACTGGATGGCTGTGCAGCGGGGGCTCCGGGCTAGGTGCCTTCCCCGGCAAGCCTCGCTCTTTCATTTATCTTAATGCCCTGTCTCCCTATCTCACTCCCTGTCCCCCTTTCCTGTTTCTCTGTCCTTGTCCCCCACAGCCTGAAAACAAAGAAGTGGGTAAACGAGGTCAGGTGAGGAGCGACCTGGCTCGGTGTCCCTGCCCTGGCCCCCCACCTCAGTCTCCCCAGCACTCAGCTGTCTTCTCCCTGCCCCCAAGGTATGGGGGCTTCTCGCTGGGGGGCCGAGACCCACACCTGCCCTCGGGGCACGAGGTGGGCCGCTCTGTGGAGGAGCTGCGGGCTCTGCTGAGCCCCCAGCCTGGCGGGGCCCTCGACCGCGTCCTGAACAACCTCACAGTGTGGGCCCGCGGCCTGGATACTCAGAACAGCCTCAAGGTAAGGAACGGGGGCGGGGGAGGAGGGGTAGGCGGGAGACCTGGTGGGAGCCAGACCCGGTCTCCTCGCCCTGACGCTGTGGCCTTGCTGCCACTAGATCTGGTTCAACAACAAGGGCTGGCATGCCATGGTGGCCTTTGTCAACCGAGCCAACAACGCACTCCTACGTACCCGCCTGCCGCTGGGCCCTACCCGCCATGCCCACAGCATCACCACCTTCAACCACCCCCTGAACCTGACCAAGGAGCAGCTGTCGGAGGCTGCGCTGTGCGTCTCTGCCCCACCCGCCCTCCTCTGCCCTGTGTTGCTGTCCTTTTGTGTGTGTGTGGGGGGTAGATTTGAACTCCACTGCACACTCTCCATGTAGACGGGGAATAGGAAGGGCCGCTCTCTCTCCTGGGCAGTATAACCACGCTTCCCTAGCAACCCGCATGCCCCTGTCCTCTCTCCAACCAGAGACCTGGACAACCTCTCCCTGTCCTCCTCCCTCAGTGTCCCATGCCCTCTCCCCCACTGGCGACCTGCCGAGCACCTGTGTCCCGGATGCCTGCTCGGATCTGCTCTGAGCGGCTCTCCCGCCCCTCCCTCAGGATGGCCTCCTCAGTGGACGTCCTGGTCTCTATCTGCGTGGTCTTTGCCATGTCCTTCGTCCCGGCCAGCTTCACCCTCGTCCTTATTGAGGAGCGAGTCACTCGCGCCAAACACCTGCAGCTGGTTGGCGGCCTGCCCCCCACCCTCTACTGGCTTGGCAACTTTCTCTGGGACATGGTATGGGGGCTGCCTGGAAGGGCGGGAGCTGGTCACGGTCCCTTCCAGCCCCTCTGGACAGGGGCTTGTCCCAGATGGCATGGCGGGCAAGGACTTGGAGACTGTGGGAGGTCGCCTGGGGCACAGGGCTGAGGGTGGCAGTCCTGTCCCTTCATACTTCTGAGGACGACTCCTGTCTCCGATGCAGTGTAACTACTTGGTGGCGGTGTGCATCGTAGTGCTCATATTCCTGGCCTTCCAGCAGAAGGCCTACGTGGCCCCTGCCAACCTGCCTGCCCTCCTGCTGCTGCTGCTCCTGTACGGGTGAGGCCCCCGGCCCCCACCCTGCTATGGAGGACACAGGGCTCTGTAGCAGAGATCTAAGGCAACCTCAGTGCCACTGAATTCAGTGCTGTGCCGAGGGTGGCCTTCCCCCTACCGCCCTGGTACTGTGGATTGAACCCAGAGGCATTCTACCTGCAAGCTACACCCTAGCCCCTATTATTTATTTATTTATTTTTATTTTACTATTTTTTTGTGGTGCTGGGGATTGAACCCAGAGGCATTCTACCTCTGAGCTACACCCCCAGCCCTATTTTATTTTTATTATGAAACAGGGTCTCACTAGGTTGTTGAGAGTCTCACTACTTGCTGAGGCTGTCCTCAAAACTGCAGTCCTCCTGTCTCAGCCTCCCAAGTACCGGGATTACAAGCACGCGCCACCACGCCCAGCTTTTTTTTTTTTTTTGCAGTACCGGGGATTGAACGCAGGGGCATTCTACCTCCGCGCTACGCCCCCGGCCCTATTTTTTATACTTTATTTTGAAACTGGATCTCACGAATTTGCGGAGGGCCTCACTAAGTAGAGAGAAGGAGAGACAGGGAGAGAGAGAGAGAGAGAGAGCTGAGGCTGGCCGTGAACCCGGATCCTCCTGTCTCCGC
>PVJS01041121.1:0-18105 GCA_004027185.1 Glis glis
GCAAGAAAGAAGGGAATTAATGGAATTACTATCATAAATAACATGTACATGTGAAAATATACCAACATCATTCTTGGTACTTCATACGGGTGGGGGGAGGCGGGGGGGCACCAAGAGCTGTGTGCATGTATGTTAACATCAAATAGATATTCATTGCAATGTAAGACTCCAATGCACCAATAAAAGCACGTTAAAAAAATAAAAAAATAAAAAGTTTGTGAGAACAACAACAACAACAAAAAAAGATATTTGAGGTCGTCCATGTGTATTAGTCCAAGATCCCCAGAGGACAAGAACCAATAAGATACATATATAAGTGGGGATTATTAGAATGGCGAATAAATAGTCAGTGGAGGCTGGATAGTCCCACAATGGCCATCTGCAGGCTGGGGAGTCAGGAAAAACAGTAGCTGCTCAGTCTAATAAGCAGGAGCTTCAGAATACATATTTATAAACCCCATAGAACTTGACCAAGCAATTTTTCTGTAGCTCAGGCTTAAAAACCATGTATCTGAATAATGGATGCATGCCAATCTTCTAAGTTTCACATACCAACAACTCCTTTAGTTCTTAAACCAGCAGTATCAGAATCAAGCCGGAGAATTTGATACTGTATCAAAAAAATCTCTGGGGATAGGTTTTTTAAAAAACTCTATTTTTAACAAACTCCCCTACCAATTCTGAAACAGCTGACTTGTTCCCAGCTTGCAGACTGGCATTTGAAAACCAAAATGAACCACTATTTCTTCCCTGGAGTCCTGTAATATCTCTCTCCCTCCGCCATGCATGCTACCTTAACTGTTTTCTCTTAGCAACCCCAAACCAGTTTGCCCATCCTGAGTCTCACCATGAGCCAAAGATAATGCATGCAAAGTCTTTAGCAAATGGTAAGCTCAGCCACACATCCAAACTTTCCCCTACCAGTCAACTCCCACCTGCAAGGGGGTGACCATTTCTACAACTCAAATAGAGAGATGTATATCCTTGATATGTTTCGCCAGGTTGCATATTTTACCCAGCGATGGACTCTTGAAAGGCTCCACACTGAGTTTTGCCTTTCAGCTTTCTTCCTATCTACTTGGTATGTGGGGATCTCAGACTCTCAGACGACCTGATTCTGCTGTTTTCACATGCTGACCCCACCTGCAGCATCCTCTTCTGGGAAGCTTTTTTGTAAAGAGGCTGTTAAAGTAGAACAAGCAGATTCAAGAAAACTGCCATCTGGTTTCCACACTGCAGATGCCCACATGAGCCTTGAAAAAAATCTAGCAGGGGAGGAGGTGGAAGATCCTGTGGGCTGGCTGACAAGGGAAGGAACGAGAAGAGGACTCTCTTCCCCTTAATGTTCCTACAGTTGGACCTAATCACCATCATCTGAGAGAGGAAAGAGAACTCGAGCATTGTTAGAGGAGAGTCTGGAACATCTGAAGTCTTAAGTAAACAACCTTATTTTTATATCCTGTATTCCAGAGACACACACTGTACGGCCACCTTCATCGCTCTTCAGAGCCACCCAGGGATGGAGTTCTTATCTAATCTCTTCCGTTTTCTCCTCTTGCCTGTGCTTTCTGGCCAAACTCCTGATGTGACGAAAGGAACAAGCAGACTTCCCAGCTACGTGTATGTGTGTGCATCATTCTAATCCTATATATGCTATATATCATATATATAAGATTGTTCTCTACATTTGCTGGAGACAAATTCAGGCTATGAAAATGTAATTTGACTTTTGAAATTTAGAATTTAGAACTAAAGAAATCCTAGAGGTCATCTAATATGACCTTTAGGGGATTAAAAAAAAAACAGAGAGGCAAAGTAATCTACGTACACTGCCCTCCAGATATCTCTATTTTTATTTTGTGTGTGTGTGTGTGTGTGTGTGTGTGTGTGTGTGTGTGTGTGTGTTAGTGGGGATTGAATCCACGGGCATTCTACCTCCAAGCTACACCCCTAGCCCTTTTTTTTGTTTTGTTTTGTTTTGTTTTGAAACAGGGTCTCACTAAGTTGCTGAGAGTCTCACTAAATTGCTGAGGCTAGCCTCAAACCTGTGAACCTCCTATCTCAGTCTCCCAAGTACTGGGATGACAGGTGTGTGCCACCATGCCCAGATCCCAGATCTCTCTTAAAGGAAGGATCTGTTGCCTCTGCAGCTGGGAGGGCGGTTGGCAGATAGCCTTCAGCTGTCAGCCTCTTTGTGGTTTGTTTTAGATGCCTAGGGACAAGCCCTTCCTGGGGCAGCCCATATCCAATGACTGGTCGAGGTGTATAAAGGGCCTGTCTCTTGACCTCATGTGGGACCCCTTGATGTGTCATCTTAGCTTCAAAGCTCTCCATGGGGTGTGCTGAGGCTGTCTGGCAGTGAGCAGTCCTACTTTGTGACTCGACTTCTCCCCTTCTGCAAATGTTGATCCTGAGGGCATGACTGAATACATTTCTGGCACACTAACCTTCATCTTGGAGATGCTTCCCAAAGAACCCAACTGGGATCACAGGTTCGAGGCCAGCCTCAGAAATTTAGTGAGACTCTCAGCAACTTAGTGAGACCCTGTTTCAAAATAAAATAAGGTTAGGGGTGTAACTCAGAGGTAGAATACCCTTGGTTTCAATCCCCAGGACCACCACCAAAAAAAAAAAAAGGAATTAAAGTAAAAATTGTGTCCCTGGGTCTCTTCTAAAATGTCCATGCTAGAAGCACACCTGTGTGGTGTGTCCATGTGCATGTTTATGTATGGATAGGTGTCTATCTGTATGCACTCCTTCACTCCCCAAGGAGCAGTTGCCCTCATGCCCACCAGCCAACCCTGAGCAATCCTTTTTCTTCATGCTCTCCCATTCCATTAGGGATCATTTACCAGCTGAATGATCTTGGAGAACCTGCTTGGGTTCCTGGTGCTCAGTGTCCTCATCTGGAACTGGGCATCGTGGTACCCACCTTCAGGGCATTGTGAGGACCAAATGAGATCAGGCTGTGAGAGGTCCAGGCCCAGGGCTTTAGCCAAGGTCCAGCTCTCCCTTATTGGCAGTGACCTCCTCCCTCAACCACTGTCTTACCCCCTTCCATAGACCTCCTCTCAGTAAACACAATGCACCTTACTTTTTTTTTCCTTCACATCAGAAGAAACGACACTGTTCAATGACCAACAGGGAAATAAACACACGTACAAGGCAGTACGTCAATCAGACATTAGTGTGTTACCAGTGAATTAATCTGTTGCTCTTCCAGATATCTGCATCAATTACTATGAACATGTGCAATAGCCTTACATTTTTTAAATATTCTCCCAAGTTTGACATTTGAAAGGGAATTCTAAACCTATACCGCATATCAATTTTGTAAAAAACGTGGCTCTTTTCATCTCTCTCCTGCTCCTTCCATTCATTTCCCATGAACGTTACATTGTAAATGTACTGAAACACTGACATTTTAAAGTCTTTTCATTTTAAGCCGTTTCTCCTTGAAGATTTCTTAACACCGTTCCCTGTGTACTGCCTCTCAAGGACGAATGTTTAAGAGGGCTAGGGAAGCAAATCATACAGCTACACAGAGTCGCGTGTTTGATGAACAGATAGCATTATTGGCCTACAAAAAACATAGACCTACTTTCAAATACACGGCCATTTTACAAATCTAGAAAGTCCTAAATCTCAATGGAGAACAATCAGAATGGAAAAGAAGAAAGAGAAAAAAATACTAAGGAATAAAACTTGAGGAAAACATTATTTTAAAATATGTCATATAGTTTGAAAAAAGTTAAAAAACTGAAAGTTTAATACATATGGCAAAAGCAAAAATAAATATGGCAAAAGTAATAAAGGTCACAGATTATGAAGAATTCCCCTATACCCTTGATAATGTCATCTACTTTATTTTTATATGTATTTACTTATTTTGTGTGTTACTGGGGATTGAACCCAGGGGCATTCTACCTCTGAGCTACACCCCAGTCCTTTTTTTTTTTTTAAACAGGTCTCCCTAAATTGCAGAGGGCTTCACTAAATTGCAGTGAACCTGTAATCTTCTTGTCTCAGCCTCCCAAGTACTGGGATTACAAACGTGTACCACCATGCCTGGCTTACTTTATTCTTGTTCTTCTTCTTATCATTATTAATTATTTTGGTTCTGGGAATTGAACCCAGGGGCATTCTACCTCCAAGCTACACCCCTAACCCTTTTTATTTTTTATTTTGAAACAGGGTCTTGCTAAGGTGCTGAGGGTCTCCCTAAATTGTCACAGTGGGCCTCAGGAGTTACAGGAGGATTGTTACCTGCAATCCTCCTGTCTCAGCCTCCCACGTACTGGGATTATAGGCATGTGCCACCACACTCAGCTCCCATCTACTTTATAAAACTTATTTTAATACTGGGACGCTTTTAGTTTTGCTTTAAAATTATTGGCATCTTATTTTCTGTTGATGAATTTATTTATTAGTATCATCATTATTTTGACCAAGTCCTATCCTCCAGGTTTCTAATAGGCACACTATAGAATAAAGAAATGCAATAGTTTTGACAAACTTCACAGAACGAGAATGTAGGGCATCCTCTCCCTCTACTGTAGAGACTTGTACTTTTGCCAATAAGCTAATATTTATGGAGTATTGACTGCGCCGGGCTCTAGTCTCGGTACTCGCACACATGCACTCTCTTCTCTCACAGCACTCCTGTGAGCTGGGTCTTTCACTTTGCACTTTACAATTGAAGAAACTGAGGTAGTGATGACTCTGGTCTGGGAGGTGGCTTTCTCTACTACTGATTTTGACTCTGCCACACTTGGAGCAGGACTTTGACCCTCACAGATCTGGACAATCAGTTTCTCATCTGTGAAACTGAGACACTCTACTGGATCATCTCAAAGGACTTCTCTCCCTCAAACATACCCTGTTTTTGTCCTTCTACATTTTGTTCCTAGAAAACTGGATTTTGAGATTCCTAAAACGTTTTATTTATTTATTTATTTATTTATTTATTTATTTATTTATTGCGGTACCGGGGATTGAAAGCAGGGGCGTTCTACCTCTGCGCTACGCCCCCGGCCCTATTTTTTATACTTTATTTTGAAACCGGGTCTCACTAAGTTGCGGAGGGCCTCACTAAGGAGAGAGAGAGAGAGAGAGAGAGAGAGACAGGGAGAGAGAGAGCGAGAGAGCTGAGGCTGGCCACGAACCCGGATCCTCTGGTCTCTGCCTCTCAAAGTACTGGGATTACAAGTGTGCGCCACCACGCCCGGCTCTAAAACGTTTTTTTAGATGGAAAACAAGGTTATTATGATGAAGAGCCCAGCGTTTGTCTAAAGGTACAGAACGGTGCTGCCCACAGAGTTTGTCTTGGAAGTGATATGTTTGTATTTTAAGCGAGACACAATAAGAAATTGTGGTTAAGGAGGTCACTGTACCTCAAAAGGAAAAAGTGCATTTAAAAGCTAAGAACAGGGCAGGATGTGAAAAAGATTGCAAGGATAGGTAAGCGAGGGATAAAGCAGGGGAGTTGAACACCACAACATATTTTTCCGTGTAGAAGACCATCTGCTGAAACTCTGCACATGAGAACACAGTAGGATTTGGAGGATCTGGAATAAATGAAGTGAAAGAAATGCTGAGAAATCTTTAGACGGAGCAACTTCCAGACAAGCGAAGGGAAGTCACGTGACTTGCCCTTCTGGTTTAACAGAAGTATGTGGGTTCTCAGAGGGCAGACTGTGCTGAGGGCTCTGGCTGAATGAGCATGATCCAGGGTCCCCAGTAACAGAAAACTCACCGCCAGGGGATATGGAAGATGTTGGGGAGCACAAACATTGCGCACTTAGGGACTATGATAGGAGCAAGGTGTATGGATTATATCAAACAGAATGCAGAAGCAGTGGGCTGGGGTATAGCTCAGTGGCAGAGCGCTTGCCCAGCATGTATAGCATGCAGGAGACCCTGGGCTTGCTCCTCAGCACCAAGGAAAAAAAAGCAGTATTTTATTTTTATTTTTAATTAATTTATTTTATTGGTGCATTGTAATTATACACGATAGTGAGATTCGTAGTGATACATTCGTATATGCACATAATATTATTTGTTCTGTTTTCCCCCCAAGCCTCCTTTTTCCTCTCCCCTCCTCCTTTTCCCAAACCCCTTCCTCTTCTCTACTGGTCTCCTTGTTTTCATGAAAACACGTTTTTCCTTTTCTTTCCTATTTTCTCTCTAGCGTCCACATACGAGAGAAAACACGTAACTCTTGATTTTCTGAGTCTGCCTGATTTCACTTAGCATAATGTTCTCTAGTTCCATCCATTTCCCTGCAAATGGCATGGTTTTTTCTTTCCTTATGGCCGAATGAAACTTCATTTGTGTATACACCACATTTTCTTAATCCATTCCTCTGTTGACAGACACCTGGTTGATTTCATACCTTGGCCAATGTGCGTTGCGCTGAGGAAGCGTCATTTTCCATGAGTGAACTACAGAACATCGAAACTCTTGAGGTTGCTATGGTGTTTACTTGTCCTGCTTCTTCTCACATGCGAAGTCACTTAGGCCCACAGAAGGGAGGGACTTCACAAAGATCACTCCTCTTAGAATCAATGTGTCGAGGCCAAAAAGCAATGTGGATGTTAGAAACAAGATTGGTGTTCAGAAAATATTCTATTACCCTCTTAAACATGGAAATAACACCAAGAAAAAAAAACTGTCCCTAAAATCAAGTGGTTATTCTTGGACGCTCCAGCAATATAGTTTTTCTTTTTAAAAATGTTTTGTTTTATTTGCTGTGTTGTGGTTTGAGATGGGGTCTCACTCTGTCACCCAGGCTGATCTTGAACTCATGATCCTACCGCCTCTACCTCTTGAGTTGCTGGGATTACCGTGTACCACCGCACCCAGCCAGGCAATCTGTTTTGAAGGTTATAATATTAATTTATCATGTCTTCTAAAACTGCTGATATGATTTTTATATGTAAGAAATTATGAATCAGCTGAATTAGTAAGCTAATCTCTATTGTCTTTTTAACGTCTAATTTAGGGTCTAAAGCTAATAACAAAAGATATTCTAAAATTACAAACATTAAAGCAATAGAAAATGTATATTTTAAAAACCTACCGAACAAATACAAAACACCCTCCTTAGCGGAAAGCAGCCATGATTCACTGGCCTAAAAAACTAAAGAAAATGAATAGAAAAAAAAATCAACCCATGGTTATTTTTAGCAGTTGTGATTTTTAAAATTTTATGTGTTAAGACTAAAAAAGAATGAATTGGAATTGAAATGAAGCTTCATCGCTGAGAAAGAAAAAAATGGCATGAGTTTTCAGTGACTTAATGTTTTGCTTATGCAATTTTAATTATTATTTTAATTGTACAAATCTATGGGATACAGTATGTAACTGTATCCCATAGATACAGTTTATAAACACTACATGTTTTTAGTGAGCAATGATCAAATCAGGTAGTTCACATTTAAAAGAATGTTTTAATTTAGCTGCTAGGTCTATATAACCTTCTATAGTTCTCCCTATCTCTCGTTTTCAAAAATGGTAAAAATCTGCAGATAGAAAAATGCTTTGAAAGCAATTTTCATGGAAAGCAATTTTCATGATTAGAAACTATGATTTCAAGTGACCAGTCGGAGTCCACGGAGGGGTCTGAGGGATGGATCTGAGGCATGGCTTATTCCCTCTTCTATCTTAAGTCGGATTGTCACTAACACTTGGTCCCTGCCTTCCTAAGAGGAGACAGAGTCCAGTCCTGCTTTTTCTCTCTTGATTCTTTGGGGAACCCCTGAAATGAGCTCCGTGCACTCTGAGGCCAGGAACGAAAGGCTCTGGAACAGAAAGAGCCGTTGCTTCTCTATTCCTGTTGCTATAAGAAAACACTTGAGGCTGGGGAGTTTATAAACCATAGACATTTATTTCTCACAGTTCGGGAGGCTGGAAACCCAACATTAAGGCGACGGATGATTCAACATCTGCGGAGGGTGGGATCTCTGCTTCTAAGATGGCCTCTTGAGGACTGTGTCCTCACACTGTAGATGCCCCAGAAAGGCAAAGAGGGCTGACTGCTGCATGACTGTGTGGAGCCTCTCCCATCAACGCCTGGGCCCACTCCTGAGGGAGGAGCAGTCATGGCCTGAGCACTTCCTAGAGCTCCCACCCCTCATGATGTTGCTGTGATAGTCAGTCTAGGTTGTCAACTTGACCTGATCATGACACACCCAAGATTATGTGATTTTGGGTGTGTAACAGCAGATTAAACAGAAAGCCCTGCCCTGAATGTAGGCAGCAGGATTCTGATAGGTGCGGACTTAGATAAAAGAGGGAGAAGCCGCATAGAGTGTGTGCGACTTTTTCCAAGGAAAACGCATCTGCTCTCGCCTGAGATCGTCAGCCGCCGGCTTCGCCTTTCTCTGAAGAGCTTCTTGATCTTCTCGGCCTCCAGCTCTTGGAACTGAAACTTCATCGTTTCTCCGAAGAGCTTCCTGATCTTCACGTCTTGGACTGGGACTGAATTAGTGGTTGCTCCGATCCTAAGACTCCAGCTCTTAGACCGCTCGACCAGCTACTGGTTCCTCTGACTCTCCACGTGCAGTCAGAACCTGGGACTACATTGCTTCAAACTGTAAGCCCATCTGATAAATCCCTTTTTTTCAAATATTCTCATTCTGCTTAGAATATACTCATTTCAAATATATTCTGTTAATCTAGAGAACCCTGTCCAATACAGTTGCTTTCAACCTGGATCTGGGATGTGCACAAACATTCAAACCACAGCAGCCTTCTTCCCCTTCCATCAAAGAATGAAATCAATAGTCCATTGGCCCCTGACATTGGGCCTAGTGGGCAGCATCTGCACCTGGGAGAGGATGGGAGGGGAAGGCGGGGTCAACACCTCCACTGCCCTGGGACTTCTCCCAATCAGGCCGGAAGCACGAATAGCTGTGCGCTACCTGCTGCACCACCTGCCTCGAGAAAGGAGGTCTCTCCTGGTGGCTTTAGGACCCAGCTGGAATGAGGGTCACACACCATGCTACAGTTAGGATTTGAGTCATTTCAGACAGTCAGACACCTGTTGCCAAGTATCCTTTCTGATGTGCTGTATTCCACCATCTGTGACTGCCAGGTGGCTACTGGGCTCGTTCAGGCAACAGCCATCCCTACCGTCAAGCTCTTCCCTATCTGAGAAGGGGGTACAGACATGATGGAGGAAGACCAGCTTTTTTGTTTGTTGGCATTTTGTTTTAGTACTGGGAATTGAACCAAGGGGCAGTCTACCTTTGAGCCACACCCCAAGCCCTATTTTAGTATTTATTTCCAAACAGGGTCTCGCTAGGTTGCTAAGGATCACACTAAGTTCCTGAGGCTGGCCTGGAACCTGCAATCCTCCTGTCTCAGTCTCCCAAGTACTAGGATGATAGGCGTGTGCCACCGTGCCCGGCTAAAGAGCAGTTTTGAGTTCCTCCTCTTCAGTGCTCACTGAACAGAATTTAGTGCTCACTAAGCAGAATTACTTGGGAACTGGCCTACAGGATTTACAACTCACTGTTTTAGTAAAGATTTCTCCCTCAAATTTATGCCTTCATCTCCACCGTTGCTTTGTTCAGTCACCCTTGTTTCTCCTCTGGATTACGGTGACCGCTCTCAATCGATTGCTCCAGTCTCTCCTCTTCCCTACTTCCCTGAAGCACTGTGACCCTCCCACACTCAAGGCCCTGGCTGCCTGCCCTCCATTCTCTGCCAGGCCTTAAGACCCTTTACAATCCAGCTCCCCCTGCCCAGCCTGTTTCCGCATCCCTTCCCCTCCCTACTTCTTGCCCCACCTCATGGGCCTCCCTCACCCTGTCTGATCTGCTGGCACCCTGTGCAGACTCACTTTGGATGTCAGCTCCTGAGGGCCGACTTCTCTGACCCCTTGGTCTGGGTCGAGCATCTCCTCACAGTGGACTTGACATGCACACAACCATCACCCTCTGCAAGGTGTGAGCTCCCGGAGGCCGGAGGCTGCATCTTATTCTTGAGTCTCAGGAGCCTGGTCCAGGGATGGACACTTGTCAGAGTCCCACCGTATTTGGGGAATGATTGAAGGCTGTCATTGAGCCCGACAGGGGTGGAGCTGCCTGTCACTAGTAGCTGGATCTTGTTGCTTCTTTCATTTTTTCTTTCCTTACTGAGGCCAGGCTCCCCCTCGGCAGCCAGGAGGAGGGTGAGGAGAGGGGGCCTTTGTTCCTCCTCCAGATGGCTGGGGCTGGGATGGAGCCCAGCAGCTGTGTTTGGATGCAAGGCGAGAGGGCAGATGGCCTGGTGTCTGTTTGCAGACAGCCTGAGAGGCCACAGTCCCGGCGCAAGGCACTCTCCGAGGTGAACTCCACAGGACAGTGATGGTGTGGGGCAACCGCCAGACTGGCCACTGTGCGAGCATTCAGCGCTCCAACACTGGCCCGAGGGCTGGAGGCAGCAAAGAGAATCCTCTCTGTGCGAGGATCTCCTGCTCCTGGTGGCAGCTTTTAACACTGCAACCCAAACAAAGCCCTTCCTATATGAAAACTCCCTTAATTACTGTCACTTAATGACTGGTTTAAAACAAGCAAGCCTCATTAGATTTCAATTTTGCTTTCTGCAAAATTTTGGCAGCTATTGAATTACTCACCCAACCCATGCTGGTGGTAGGAGGCTGGCAAGCAGAGGTGGGGGTGGGGAGGGGGGCTTCACTGCGGAAAATAATCAGGATCATGATACAAGGCCTAGTGATTTGCAGTAGGACAGCAGGCACATGCTTGGGCTAGAATGTGCTCATTGATGTGCGCATATCATCAGGGAACTCTTATTTAAAGGTGGGGGCAGGATCCTTGGAGAACTAGGGTGACAGCCAACGGCAGCCTACCTCCGCTCACCTGACTGCTTCTCCACTCTTGACCCAAGGCCAAGCAGTCCAAAAAGCAAGGCCCAGTGTCACACTTGTGTCCTGAGGATGTACCTGTGGTTTCCTTAGATTACCAACTTGTACACATATTTATGAGACAGCTCCCTCCACAGCCACGATTCTTTGGCCATCTGTTTTAATCACCTTCCCCCCCAACAAACATTCAAACCCTGACTCGAAACCACCCTGCAATGTCTGCACATAGTGAAACCAAGCGTGTGAAAGGGAACGCTCTAGTGACTGTCACATTGCAGAGGCGTCCTCCCCCCCAAACAGTTTTTAACAATAATGAGGAATCAGAATCGATTGAGATTAGCGAGGAAAGCAGAATCGTCTTCTTTCTTCTCGCCATCCCCAAAATACACATTCCCATTTACCCAGGGGAGGGAACCCCCCGAAACTGGAGTGTTCCAGTGTCCAGATTCTGCAAGGCACCTGTAATAAACAGGGTTGTGGCCAGAGAGAGGGGCTCCTGACTTTTTTTCTTGTGCCTGACACTGTAGTGTCAGCTACTATTTAAATTAAGTACAATTAAATAAATTAAATAGGCATCCCCTGAGCTACCCTAGCCACAAGTCAAGGGCTCCCCAGGCGCATGGTGCTGGTTGTTACTGTATCGGACAGCACAGACACAGAGCATCTCTGATCGCAGAAAGTCCCGTTGGCTAGGGACTCTGAGGGCTAACTAGGCGATTCTCTCCAGCATCAGTTTGGGCGTGCTTGATTTTTCAACTGAATCAGCCCATTATTTGAATTTCTTAATTGGTTCAGTTGGACTAACTGTGCACCCAGCAGCTGGGAGGATAGGACAGAGGCAATTTGTTCCATAAAATGGTAATGATCCTAGTAAAAGCGGGGACAGTAGTAATAGCTGACATTCACCGAGCACATATGCTCCAAGCTCTGTGCTAACCTATGTTAACTTGGAATCTTCACTGCAGCCGCATTACTCTCCCAGTTTAACAGGAGGGAGAGTTAATAGTAGAGGTAGAAAGGGTCTCCAGCACTTATCTCTTCCAACCTCTTAGTGTGCAGAGCTCAGACTCTGGAGTCAGAGTGCCTGGATTCAACTGAGTGGCCCTTCATCCGTGAAATGGAGCACATAGGAGGCTCTAGCTTAGAGATCGTTGTGAAGTTTCAACATGAGTAGTTCATGAAGAGTACTGAGAATCCAGTAAGTGTTAACTGCTTAGATTTTTTATTGCAGGTGAGGGAAACCCAGGGAGATTACTGACTTCTCAATTTCACACAGTTGATCCCAGCCCAGTGCTCCTTCCATCACATTAAATGAACCCCTCTTGCATCTAAGGCACATGGTGCCCTCCTCCCACCCCACCAAAGCTCTCACTCTCTTAACCACTTGGCCTCCAAATGCTAGGATCATAAATGGCACCAGCACTTTGGCATCGGCAAAGTCTGCAGCGATCATCCCACAGAAGCAGCCACCTTCCAGAGCTTTCTGGCTTGGTGACATGCAGAGAACTACCTAGATGATATTCAAAGTCCCTGTTGCTTCCGGTGTTACCAGACGATTTGAGCTAAGAAAGCAGAAACAGGTTTCCCTGTCAGATAAAAGAGAATAGACCTCAACTGGGTATGGTGGCACACATCTGTAATCCCAGGACTTGTGAGGCTGAGACAGACAAGTGGATCACAGGTTAGAGCATTTAGTAACTTAGCAAGATTCTGATTCAAAATAAAAATTAAAAAGGGCCGGGAGTATAGCTCAGTGGTAGAACACTCCTGGGTTCAATCCCTAGTACACACACACATACAAAAGAGAGACAGAGAAAGGGGGAGGGGAGAGAGAAAAAGAGAGAGAGAGAGAGAGAGAGAGAGAGAGATTAATCTTTTGACCCTTGTCTACATCTTCAGGTTGGAATAGATAAAAGTTGGTCTTACAGAAGTTGAGGATAGAAGGGTGGTTATTAGAATCTGGGGAGAGTAGAGGGGAGGAGGGATGGGGAAAGGTTGATCGATGTGCTATTGCACAGTAGGATGACTGTAGATAACAATAATGAACTGCATATAAATATACTATATTTCTTCAAAAAGCTATAAGAAATCATTTGGAATGCTTGTACCACAAAGAAATATTAACTGTTTAAGGAGATAGATGTGTTTAACCTGACTTAAACATTATACAGCATATACAGCTATGGAAACATCACATGGTACCCTATTAAAATGTGCTATTTTGTGTTTTTATGTATCACTCAAAATAAATTTAATTTTAAAAGATTTTCTTCAGTAGGGTAATAGCTGAAGGAGCAAAAACACATGTACAAAAAAAACACATAAAAAACCCACAGACATTAGTCCACTAGACTAGCCCCTTCTGGCAGACACAAATATGGTATATTTTGTGTGTATGGTATAAGTGCTGAGGCCGCAGTTACTGTGTGTGGGTATTTTAAAATGCCAGTTAGGAGGATGTCAGCTCACTGGGGGTCATGGGTTTGGATCTGCCTGCTTGGAGGACTGAAAAGGAAAATTCTCTTTAACCTCAACATCAAGAATGGCTGGGTAACTCCTGAGCAGCCAGTGGTCTGTATGTTATGAACACTGCATATGCAACCCATAGTATTTTCCTCTTCTTGTTGGATGCCAGGAAGCTCAGAATTACATTTGCAACCTATTTCTAACAGTCTACTATTCAATATAATATCCATGTGATGCACAAACTCTACTTCCCATAACTTTGTCGTGTTTTTCACACACTTATTCTTCATTATTCAATTCTTTTTAACTCTCTTCAGGCTATAGGGCATAAATAAGAAAGATGATCTCTGGTATCATTTTAGGACCTAGGAAAAATCTTGGACATGTCAGCATATTCAATTTCTCCAAAAGACTTAGTTCTTCTAATTTCTTAGTTGGACAAAAAGCATAAATCATGGATACCATTGACACTTGTTCTCTGTGGCATGATGGCAGTTGTAGTGTCCAGAAAACCTTGTGCTATAGGGAAGGGGTAAAACAAAGAGAAGGCAGTGGTTATTAAAAAAACAAAGATAAAAAATGGAGGACCCAAAAATATAAAAGGAGAGAGAGTTGAGGGGGTTGGTTTGGGGACGCTGGAGACAATTTGCCCATATGACTGTCTTTTTCTGAGCCAGCCTTGAGCACCTGTCAGCCCCATCTGGCACAGGAGCCTGGGCAGGCCTTCTGCACTGCGGTTTTAAAATCGACTTTAGGTGTTCTACAGCAGTGATTCCTAAACTATGACGTGCATGTAGATCACTGGAATTCTTAGTAAAATCATTCTGATTTAGTAGATCTGGGGTGGGGCCTGAGATTCTACTATTTTAGCAAACTCCCAGGTGATATAGAAGCTTTGGGTCCAACGTCCACACTTTAAATAGTAAGGATTTATATGGCAGCTGTTGGCAATTGGGAATTTCTGGGCTCAGGATCTTCTGAGTCCATAACATCGTGTCTAGTCTTGCTAGTGTGACTCTCTGAAGCCTAACCTGTTTCTTTCCAAACATGGTTTGGATTTCCATATGTTGTCTGATGGTAATGTGAAATGGAGCAGCCATTTTGGAAA
This sequence comes from Glis glis, assembly GCA_004027185.1. NCBI lineage: Eukaryota > Metazoa > Chordata > Mammalia > Rodentia > Gliridae > Glis > Glis glis. The sequence continues at coordinate 14,445 of PVJS01041121.1, forward strand.
ACCATCTGGCAGTTTCTCATAATGTTAAACATCAAATTACCACATGACCCAGCAATTCTTTTTTTTTCTTTTGTGGTACTAGGGATTGAACCCAGGGGCATTCTACCTCCGAGCTATACTTCCAGGCCTATTTTTTATTCTTTATTTTGAAACGGGCTCACTAAGTTGTGGAGGGCCTCACTAAGTAGCTGAGGCTGGCCGCGAACCTGTGATCCTCCTATCTCAGCCTCTCAAGTACTGGGATTACAAGCGTGCGCCACCACGCCCAGCATAACCCAGCAATTCTATGCCTAGGTATGTACCCAAGAGAAATGCAAACATATGTCTACAAATAAACCTGTACACAAATGATCATAGTGGCATTAATTCATAACAACAAAAAACTGAGAATAACTCAAATGCCATCCAACTGATGAATGGAGGAAAATATGGAATAGCCACACCAGTGAATATTATTCAGCAATAAAAAGGAATGAGTTACTTATACACCCCACAACAGGGATGAACCTTGAAAACATGCGAGGCGAAAGAAGCCAATCACAAAAGGTCACATATTATGTTTCTATTTATAGGAAATGCCAGAATAGGCAAATCCTAGACACAGAAAGTAGATTAGTGGTTGTCAGGGGTTGTAGGAAGGTGGGATGGGGAGTGACTGCTAATGAGTACAGGTTTCTTTTGGGAATAAGAATGCCTTAAATTAGATTCACAAGGCCGGGCGTGGTGGCGCACGCTTGTAATCCCAGTACTTTGAGAGGCGGAGACCGGAGGATCCGGGTTCGGGCCAGCCTCGTGTCTCTCTCTCTCTCTCTCTCTCTCTCTCTACTTAGTGAGGCCCTCGCAACTTCGTGAGACCCGGTTTCAAAATAAAGGATAAAAAATAGGGCTGGGGGTGTAGCTCGGAGGTAGAATGCCCCTGGGTTCAACTCCCGGTACTGCAAAAAAAAAAAAAAAATTAGATTCACAACTCTGTGAATATGCTGGAAACCACGGAATTGTATACTTACATAGGTGAATGCCATTATATGTGAATTATATTTCCAAGTTGACAACAATCTTATGCTTCCCCTTCTCCCTGTTGGGAGACCCCACACTGTGATGTGCTCTCTCTGATCTTGGTGATTTATCCATGTTTAGAGTAATCTCATCCTAGACTTTTTTAGCATGCTGAAATATTGGTTGGTTTTTTTTTTCATTAGTTGTAAAACATTGGAAAAATTTCAAGACTAAATCTAATTAAGTGAACATTCCATCTGATGTTGTGACAGAGGGCACTGTTACGTTCGTTGTGTCGGTAGTGTTGTGACAACAAGCCTGCTAGATTTGAGTTAAAGAAACTGCGGGAGCGCGGGTCAATTGACTTTTCCTGTTTCGCTTATAACACTCCAAGTTCCACTGAGAGTCCACCAACATCTGCAAAGCCAAACTTGGATGAAAAGAATTGGAAGTTTGCATCAGGTCTCAATGGTTAATAATACCACTAACGTGAAGATAAGTTTTCTGTTACAAGTATCAATTTAAAAATGTAAATAGAATTAATATTTTTGTGCCTGCGATTTAACTGATCTGCCATAATACAAAAAATCCTTAGCTGATGGGCTTGTTTCTACAATGCTGGCTTCGTGTGCGGCTGGAGAAGCTGGGTGTGATTGACAACTGGTCAACCGTGCAGTCTTTGACCACCTACTCCCTATCTACCCTTCCCCAACACCACGTCCATGGATGGGGTCTGAAGTCACACAGTTAAAGACTCAATTATCACAATGGCTTAGCTATTGTTCAATTTGTCTTTTTAAAAAAAAATAAACATCAACACCCCTGGGAGGAGAAGCGTGTTTAGCACTTTTGAATCACTAGGACCTTGTCTATCTGGATTCCTTGAATTAGTTTATCAGATACCTTTGTCTCCCTGATAACTCACAACAGCACCCAACAAAAAGAGGGGAGGTTTTGATTGGGAATAAAGCCATAGAGAATAAAGAACAAAGAACTGGATGTCAGATGCCTGGCTCGTCCCCCGGGCTCATCGTTACACAGTTCGGAGTTTTAGTTTCCCTATTTACAAAAAGAGAATAATGGAGCGAGCGGGTGACATCTGCCCTGCCAGGGGCCCAGGTGGGATCTCGGGTGGTGGGCCAGAGTGACTGCGAGTGGGGATGGGATTTTCAGCCCTGAATGGGCCCTTGCAAATGTGTGACCCTGGCGACATGTGGTGACCACTAGGATGGGCTGGGCACTGTTTAGGGACTCGAATAGATCATCTTACCATAACTGCACACAGACCTGAAAGGTCCCCGTTTCTACATTGTTCCTGAGTTTAAAAAAAAAAAAACGACATGGGTCTGTTTAGGATTCTTTTTCCCCCGACATTGTTATGAAAATTTTCAATCATAAATAAAAATTAAATGAATTTATAGCGAGCACACCTGTACCCACCACCTAGATTCTACAATTAACATCTTACTATGTTTGCCTTATCACACATCCCTCCTAGTGAGGATTTTTTAAAAAAAAAATTGGTTTTGTCTATTTTGCTTTGCTGGCTGCTTATTAAGGTAATTTATCTGGCAACCAACATATACAAAGGGGGAACCAAATAAGGCTCTTTTTTTATTTGGCATCCCACTTGGGCCTATTATATCTAATAAGAACCTCAACTGCCAACTCCCTATGCCCCTTCTCCCACCCCCCAAAAGTAGCTTCCTCTGTAGATAGGAACACAAAAGGAGACAGGATTGCTATTGTGTCGGCATCATTGGCATGGACAAAGAAGATATATAGATGTGTGCATTTTTTTTTCAAAAGAGAAAAGAAAAGAGAAAGACTTGTCTATTATTAAAAGCCCTAAAATAAAACAAGATAGTTTAAACCACTCTGAATATTGGTTTAAACTGTGTGCTCTGGGCATCTGAAGAAATGCCCAAGGAAAAAGATATTATCTTAAAACCAAGTAAAGGTTCAGCTCCTGGGGATTGATGGTTTCTGTATGAAAGACAGAGCAGGCTTTGGGATATGGGCATGTGGAACAGAAGCTTTGGGGTGGATAATAATAAACATCTCATGATAGTATCAGGCTGTGTGTCCCACACTCAGTCGTTCAAGTACCCTTTCACTATGCTCACAACAATGGATGACCTCCTGTACTATTGTTTACTTAAGGGTTTTCCTTAAAATGATTTATTTTTTACTTAAATACATATATTTTCCAAGAAACCTTGTGTTCTGCTCATAAGTGGAAAACCAGTATTATTTTCCATTAACAGAAAATTACTTTAAAAGTCAATGCCAAGAAAACCAACATCAGTCACTGGTAGCTCAATCCTGTCACTTGGCAAAAATGCTGAATCTGGACCTGTTCACAGTCTAAAAAAGAAAATTAGAAAGATGGGTGTGGTGTCGCGCACCTGTAATCCCAGTACTTGGGAGGCTGAGACAAGAAGATCCCAGGTTCAAAGCCAACCTCAGCAACTTAGTGAGACACTCAACAACCTAGTAAGGCCGTGTCTCAAAACAAGAAAATAAAAAGGGTTGGGGTTATGGCTCAGAGTTAGAATGTCCCTGGGGTTCAATCCCAATACAAGAAAGAAAGAAAAAAAGAAAGAGAGAGAGAGAGAAAAGGAAGGAAGGAAGGAAGGAAGGAAGGAAGGAAGGAAGGAAGGGG
>PVJS01041122.1:0-18104 GCA_004027185.1 Glis glis
AAAAAAAAAAAAAAAAAAAAAAAAAAAAAAAAAAAAAAAAAAAAAAAAAAAAAAATTGTGAGCATGGAAGCTCATGGCTGTGAAGAAAGTAAAGTGATATAATCATTCCACTTCAGTCAAAAACTCTAAAAACAAATTTAAGGCCAAAATTCAGAAAGTAACTTTGATAGTATAATATGTTCTTCAGTCAGTTATTCCCACTGTTTAAAAGCAAGTCTAAGCCGGGCGTGGTGGCGCACGCTTGTAATCCCAGTACTTGGGAGGCTGAGACAGGAGGATCCGGGTTCGCGGCCAGCCTCAGCTACTTAGTCAGGCCCTCCGTAACTTAGTGTGACCCTGTTTCAAAATAAAAGAATAAAAAATAGGGCCGGGGGTGTAGCTCAGAGGTAAAATGCCCCTAGGTTCAATCCCCAGTACTGCAAAAATATAAAAAAATAAAAGCAAGTCTAGCCAGGCTTGGTGGCACACACCTATAATCTCGGTGATTGGGAGACCGAGACATGAGGATCGCAGGTTGAAGACCAGCTTCAGCAACTTAGCAAGACCCTGTTTCAAAGTAAAAAATAAAACGTGCTGGGGGTGTAACTTGGAGATAGGAATGTCCCTGGGTTCAGTCCCCAGTAGAAAAAAAAAGCAAGTCTATTGGTAGCTTGAAGGAAAATGTGGTAACATTCAGTAAAAGCCAAAAGAAATCACTAACGTTTACCACATACTACTAAAGTTAGCTGCAAATCTATTTTTATAAGATTGATCTAATATGAATATTTAACTAAATAATTATTATGCTTTAATTTTTAAAGCAAGAAAATGAAAAGCTAGCATACTAGCTGACTATAAACAATTTAAGAGAACTAAAATGCCTTGTAAATTATCTTTTTTAAGCTGGGTGTGGTGGGGCATGCCTCTAATCCTAGTACTTGGGAGTTTGAGACAGGAGGATGTCAGGTTTGCAGCCAGCCTCAGCAATTATCAAGGCCCTCGGCAAATTAGTGAAACCCTGTTTCAAAATAAAAAATAAAGCCATGAGTGGTGGTGCACTCTTGTAATTCTAGTACTTGGGAGGCTAAGACAGGAGAATCGCAGGTTCATGGCCAGCCTCAGCAACTTAGTGAGGCTGTCTGCAACTTAGTGAGACCCTATTTTAAAATAAAAGATAAAATAAGGCTGGGGGTGTAGCTCAGGGGTAGTATACCCCTGGCTTCAGTCCCCAGTACCACACACACACACACACACACACACACACACACAAAACAAAAAAATAGGGCTGAGGATGTACCTTGGAGGCAGAATGCCCTGGGTTCGATCTCCAGTACCACAAAATAAATAAACAAATATAAAAGACAAAAATAAAACAGAAAACCAAAAGTACTGGAGGTATAGCTCAGAAGTAGAATGCTCCTGGACCCAATCCCTAGTACCACAAATAAACAAAGTAAAAAGGGCTGGGAGTGTATCTCAGAGGTAGAATGTGCCTGGGCTCATTCCCCAGTACCCCTCCCTCCAAAAAATATGGGAAAAGGACCAAAGAACCTTAATATTGTATGTTTGGGTCTGTGTGTGGAATGGGAAATAACTGATGTTTAGATGTTTAGTTATGTAATACCTTGTGTTGATGTTCTAAGGGAATATAGTTTAAAAATACTGTATTCTAGTAGCAGGAGAAATATTTTATCACAGATTCACTATTATCTATTGTCAAGATTTATTGTTAAACAATTGAGATTTTCAAGTCAGGTAATAGAATCTTTTGAAAAGCTTTAGAGGAGAAGTGAGATACTTTGGAAATTCTTCTAGGTTCTATAGAGTGTCAGTGAGTTAAGGGTGATGAAAGAGAATAGCAGGAAATCTACATCCCTATTTATTTATTTTTCATGGTGCTAGGGATTAAACTCAGGGCTTTGCATGTGCTGCTTGTTCTACCTCTGAGCTATACATCCCCAGCCCTGGAAGACCACTCTCTCTCTCTCTCTCTGAGGATGTACTCCCAAATTTCCAATTGTTAGAGCTCTCTTTATTTTTTACTTATTTATTTATTTATTTATTTATTCATTTATTTATTGTGGTACTAGGGAATTAACCGAGAGGCATTCTACCCCTGAGCCACACACCCCCAGCCTATTTTATTCTTTATTTATTTGGAAACAGGGTCTCATTAAATTGTGGAGGGCCTCTCAAGTTGCTGAGGCTGGCCACGAACCTCTGTTCCTCCTGTCTCAGCCTCCCAGCTACTGGAATTACAAGTGTGTGCCACCACGCCCGGCTAGAGCTCTCCATTTTATACTCAGTATGAAAAGAATTAACCTTATCACACATACATACCCTTTCTCAATTAGGTTTTTTATTTCTTTTACCTTCTCTTGTACCAGTACTTGGTCTAGAAACCCAGCATTGAGTCTTCCTGCTTGCTCCTCAACCACGTCCCACCCCTATGTAGTTGATTTCTACATCTTTGAAAGAGCACCGGGAAAAAAAATCCAAATTGATACTAGCTTTTTAATTTTTTTTTGTGGTACTGAGGATTGAACACAGGGGCATTCTGCCTCTGAACTACACCTCCAGTCCTAGTTTTTATTCTTTATTTTGAAACAGAGTCTCACTAAGTTGCAGAGGGCCTCACTAAGCTGAGGCTGGCCATGAACCCGGATCCTCCTGTCTCAGCCTCCCAAGTACTGGGATTATCAGAGTGCGCCACCACGCCCGGCTCATCCTAGCTTTCTTACTGGTATCTGCAGTTTTGAGAAAGTCACTCACTTGCATTTGTATTTAAATCAATCCCTCTAAATTATGGTGTTTGAACCAGATGTGATATGTATGATACAGTGGTTAAGAGCATGTTCTCAATGAGGCTCTTTTGTCCTTTAGTCCCTGCTCCACCATTCAGTAGCCAGAGTCTTGGGCAAGTCACTTCTCTATGCCCAAGTACCCTAATCTATAAAATGAGAATAACAGTAGTTATAAAGTTGTTTTGAAAATTGAGATAATACATGTGAAATATTAGCAATAGTGCCTGGCACAAAGCAAGGGCTAAATTTTAGATCTTATTGGTATCTTTTTTGTGTGTGTATGGGACTGGGGATTGAACCCAGGAGCATTCTACCTCCCAACTCATCCCCAGCCCTTTTTATTTTTTGTTTTGAAACAGTCTTGGTAAGTTGCTGAGAGTCTGCCTGTGTTGCTGAGGCTGTCCTCGAACCTACAATCCTCCTATCTCAGCCTCCCAAGTACTAGGATTACAAGCATGCACCAGCACACCCACCTCGATATCATTATTCTTGTAACTGCTTTCTCAGGTCCCTTCCATTATTTCATAATGTTGCTATAAGAGTATCTCTTACTGGGCATGTTGGTATGCACCTGTATTCCCAGCTACTCAGGAGTCTGGTCCAGAGGATCTTAAGTTCAAGCCTTGGCAATTTAGCGAAACCCTGTCTCAACTTGCCTAATACAGGCCCCTCACTGAACCAATCTCCTCCTCTCTTGTCATCTTTATTACCCACTTGTCATTTCTGATTAAAATGGTTAATACAAGTAAAATGTTTAGGATAATTCCTGGCACTTAGTACTATGTTTTAGCTCTTATTAATATTACGATTTTTATATCCATGATCAGGAAGATTCTTTCCTTCATGTTAATGGTCCTCTGCCTTTAATCTCTTCTCCTTTAGTCCAGATTGATCTTCCTAGTTCACTGTTCAGATAGTGGTGTTCTGTTTTGTAACCTTTGGTGCCCCAAAAGAAAAAAAACCCCAGAAAACAATGTGCTTTGAGTGTGATATCAGATGTGTAGCCAAGACCAACTGAAAAAAAGAAACGGCCTTAATGAAAAAGGTAAACCTGAACTTTGAAGCCATGAAATTTTATTTTAGCTGTTTAAGGATTCTGCATACTTAAATAGTCTCAATTTTTTCCAGAAAGAAAAGTTGTACCAGTGATCAGATTCAAGTGGAGTTGCTATTTGTTTATTTTTAGCAAAGAATTAAACCTAAAATTTTATCTGAAAAACTCAGCAGTTCAGTTAAAATAGAATATGAAGAGCAAAGGTCAGAAAGGCTTGATGAGTTTTTTGATAGGAAAATAAATGTATTCATCCAGATTTAGATTAAAAAATTAAAGTGGTTAGTAATTCTTTATAAATAGCTCTCATTTGTTCATTTCAAATTCTTAAGCCTCATTTTTACAATTTAAAGGAAAATAGCTTCATTTTTCTATTTTTAAAATAACAGCTTTTTTGTTAGAAGAATTGTAAGAGTATTTGATTTCTTAAGAAGTCATTTGTTAAGTGTTCATTTGCATGTCCTGCTCTTAACACTTTGCTCAACTTCAGCTATTTTCAACATTTTACACTTCAGAAAAATACTTCTCTCTAGTAAAATTACATTGGATTTTTAAAAAATATCGATAGCCATATTAAGTCATTTTACCACTGTTTTAGTTTACAGATGATTTTTTAAAAGTCAGGTTTTTATGTATATTTTTAAAAAGCAGGAAATGGCTGAGTGAGAGTTAATATGTTACAGGGAGGGAAGAACAGTCCATTGGGGGTTAAATTGCAGAGTCTAATGGAATAATAACTGGTAGCACCATCTGCTGGCCTACTTCCGCAGAAGGAGTCAGTATTTTTAACGACATCTCTAATATTCATGCTGATGCATTTTGATGCTTTGTGCATTCATTTCTTTCTGTGCTTTGTTGGAATCTGGCTATCTGCTTACAGCTATGGAGGAAACAGCTTCTTAGGAGGGTTTACAGCCTTTATCATACCTAAATAGGATGAACAGTAGATATAAACTTGCCAAGGCAGAAATGTGTTGATAAATCAAAATGTGTATTTGTGGAGGGTTGTGCATCTCTTGGTTGCAGCTTGCTAAATAGGCCATTTAGGAATCTTCTTTCAATGCTTTTTTCTTGAGCACTGCCTGGGGTGGTGAAAAAGCAGAGGGCAAGCCTTTGTCTGACGCCAAAAATGTCTTCAGTGAAGAGGCCAAGAGGAAGGGTAAGTGAAAGCCTGAATGAGTGGGAGGAGGAGGGGTTCTTTGGGCTAAAAGGCTAATGGGATTGAATAACCTTCCTTATTACTGGCTGCTGCTGCGGGAGTCGTACTGCATCGCCATCTTGAGCTTGTTGCTGTTTTCTCGAGTCTTGGTTATTTGTTATAGCCGGTAGGCCTTAAGGTGGCATTTTAGTGAGCGATTCTGAGCCCTCCTTCCTTTCCCAGTGCTGCAGCACTGCTATGAAACCTTTGATGAGGCAGGTATAGAAAAGATATCCAGTGAAGCACACTGGGATCAGCATGAAAATGTGTTTGGGAATTCCTGGTGGTTTCTTTCTTTGCTATGGTCAGAGGCATGTTTACGGGTAAGAACATAACAAAACTGTGATCTAAGTGTATGTGAATGAATGTGTGTTTGAAGAGGAAATTATTTTTAAAATGCTCTTGATCTGCTTCCTGTGACATAGCTAAAATATTAATAATTTTAATGTAAAACTATAAAACTTGTTTCTTTCCCAGATTGCCTGAGCAAAATAATCATGATATAGAAAAGGAGGGGGGGGACAGCCACATTTAACTCTTTTATGGGAAAACTAAAACTTTCTCTAATTTTAAGTATGGGAAATGTCTGTTTACTAACTAGCTGTATTGCTGCATTAAAATGATTTAAACGATTTCAGGTTCTCATTCTAGTCTTACAGCAGAGGGTTTATTTTTAAAAAATCATAATATACCATAAGGAGTAGTGATTCTAAGTTAAAATTACTATTTTAAATTTATTAATAATTTTCAGAGTTTTGGAGTGGAGAGAGAAGAAAAAGACTTTTATTCCAAATGCAAAGAATATTTACAGGATAAAATTGGAATAAGTTATATTTACAAGACAAAATCTGAATCAACTAACTAACCAAGAATGCTGTGAAAATATCAATGAATCTATATTTATCTTTCCTTAACCTTCATTTTCAAAGCAGCAGTTGAGCTGTTTACTTTATACTTTTACTAATGTCTAGATAAGCAAATTATCTTAATTTTAAATTTGTTTGTAGCACTCACATATTTGCTCATGTAATTTTACTTCTCTAAGCTTAATTTAAAATTTTTGGATATTTATGTCAGTTGTTATTGATGTACTTTGGTATATATTATAAAATTTTTTTTTGGTTTTCCTAGCCTCCATCTTCCAAGAAAAGTGATGGTTCTGGGACATACACTAAGTTGCAGAATACCCAGGTGAGGATCATGTCTGAGAAGAAGCAGAGAAAAAAGGTGGAATCAGAAAGCAAGCAAGAAAAGGCTAATCGTATAATATCAGAAGCCATAGCAAAAGCAAAGGAACGTGGGGAACGAAACATTCCACGAGTAATGAGCCCTGAAAACTTCCCTAGTGCTTCAATTGAAGGAAAAGAGGAAAAGAAAGGTAGAAGGATGAAATCCAAGCCAAAGGACAAAGATAACAAAAAAACTAAAACCTGTTCTAAGTTAAAAGAGAAGGCAAAAATTGGGTAAGTTTACTTTCTTTGTTAAAGGGCAACCTGTCTTATCTTCTACTTTTGAATTGAGTATCATATGTTTACTTCAACATTAGAGTTTTAGATTGCTAGATACTATGTGCACCTTATTTCCTTTTTGGATGGGTTAGGTAATACCCTGGGATCTACTAAATTTTACTGATCTGTGAATGTAGTTTTTTGTATACATTATTAATGAAAGAATATGAAACAGATAAAGGAAAGCATATGAAATAAAACCCATATTGCTATCATTTCCAAATTTACTTTCTTTATAACAAACATGCATTGAAATTCTTCATAAGATTTCTTTCCCTTAGTTGTACTATATTTCACTGGGCACCTTATAGTTTTGAAACATGAAGTACAGTATTTTCTCATAAACCCAACAACTGTATAACTTTGGACTAAATGGAATGGCAAGAAAACTAAGACCATACAAATTAACAACAACAGTAAGCAGCTCTTGGCACTTACTGATTTACTCTCATACAATCTCTGATTTACTTTATGTGATAAAAAGGCCAGGTGAGGATTAATGCTGCAAGAGAATTATAAGGACAAAGAATTGCTCTAGGAGAATATATTAATCCTATGTATTTTTATTTATCTAATACATTTAAAAAATACAATATAGTAAGCTATTGGTTTATATGTATATTTGTTTTGCATGCAAAACATAACTTAAAGTCAGCATTGTTTAGAATTGTTTTTGCAGGACTGTTTGGTCATTTATGGAGACTTTGTGTGGTGTTTTATAAAAAGTGCTTAATCTGAGTTTCTCATGTTCAAAAAAAGTACATAAGAAAGAATTCTTTTGTTATGAAGATCATCATTTGCTTAAAAAATTATTGATATGTTATATAGATATTTAGAATAAAAACAGTCTTGTAAACCAAATGAATTCTTAGCATTTTTAAATGTAACCACCAAATTGAATTATTTACTTTGATTATGATGTAATTCAATCCAAACCATTAAATAATATGGGCTCTCTTGTTATAACAGACCAATAAGTAATATTATTATTGATTTTGCATTTTATCTGTACATTAGCAAAACAAAAGGAGAAAGTTAAATTTCTGCTCTTTTTTTTAAAAAGCTTTTGAGCCGAGCGTGGTGGCACACACCTGTAATCCCAGTACTTCGAAGGCTAAGACAGAAGGATCACAGGTTTGAGGACAGCCTCAGCAAGTAGCGAGACTCTCATCAACCTAGCAAGACCCAGTTTCAAAATAAAATAATAAAATAGGGCCGGGGTGTAGCTTGGAGTTAGAATGACCCTGGGTTCAATCCCCAGTACCACAAAAGAAAAGAAAAAAAATTGGTATGAAAGTATGTTATTTTTCCAAACTTATATCTCATTTTAATTCAGAAAACCCATATTTAATTTTTTGCTATACTAAAAGTTAATTCAATTAGGGTTTTCCAGTTTTAACATGTCCAGAGATACAGGCAGAGTACTATCTTATTTGGAAGGATAACACTTTGAAAAATAATGAGTAAACCAAAAAGAAAATGGTAGATGAACTTCAAAAGTTATAGTAACTATTATTTGCTTTCTATTTGAGGGGGAAGAGGACTTGAGCAACTAGCAGCAAAAAATACCAGAGGTGAATCTGGTTTAAGAAAAAAAGCAACATACAGAAGGGAATATTAGAAATAAATTAGAAAGCCAGGCGTGGTGGCGCATGCCTGTAATCCCAGTACTTTGGGAGGTGGAGACTGGAGGATCCGGGTTCGCGGCCAGCCTCAGCTCGCTCGCGCTCTCTCTCTCTCTCTCTCTCTCTCACTCTCTCTCTCTCTCTCTCCCTCTCCTTAGTGAAGCTTCTGCAACTTCGTGAGACCCGGTTTCAAAATAAAGTATAAAAAAACAGGGCCGGGGGTGTAGCGCAGAGGTAGAACGCCCCTGGGTTCAATCCCCGGTACCGCAAAAAAAAAAAAAAAAGAAATTAGAAACATGGATTTTTTTAAAAAAGTGAATTAATATGATTAGAAATAGTAACACTGCAGTGGAGTATTGACTTGTTTTGTAATTTGTATTTTTGCTAGGCATAGGTAGATATTATTCACAATAAATTTTAATATTACATAGCATTGATCAACTTGGTGCTTTTAGAGGTAGCAATCTTTAGAAAACAGAAAGTAGAGGATTATACTGGAAACAATACTTTTTTCTGTTTTGGCAAAATATTGAGTGGAAAAAAAAACTTGTTGAGAGTATAAGGATGTTTGTTTGTTGTGGTCCTGGGGATTGAACCCAAGGCCTTGTGCATATTAAACAAGCAGTATATCACTGAGCTATATCCCTAGCTCTGGGCCTTTTTGATAGAAGAATTAATGAGTTTCAGTTAAGTAAGTAAAATTTAAGCTTGCCTATATATTATTAAGCTATTGGATACAACACTCTTGAGCATCTTTTATCAGCCAAATACAAAAATTATCATCATGCTAGAGGAAAAAGCAGTTGGAATAAGTGAAATTCATATAGAATTCAGAGTTCTAGTGTTAGCCAATTGAAATATTTCATTACTGTGCCTTCCAATAAGCCACTATAATTCATCATTTTGAATTTGCTGAGTTTTAAATTTTTATGTAAAGAATCATCTCTCTCTCTGGGGTCCAAATCCAGAGGCATTCTACTTCCAAGTTACACCCTCAGCCCTTTTTTTTTTTTTGGTACTTGGCATGGAAACCAGGGGTACTCTACCTCTGAGCTTACACTTTCAATAGTCTTTTCAATTTTATTTATTTATTTTTAATTTTTTATTTATTTTGTTTTGGGTACTGGGGATTGAACCCAGGGGCATTCTATCTCTGAGGTACATACTCAGTCATATTTTATTTTGAAACGGTGTCTTGCTAAGTTGCTGAGGGTATCACTAAATTGCCGAGGCTGGTCTCCAACCCGCGATCCCAAGTACTGTACCACCATGCCTGGCTACCCAATTTCTTTTCTTTTTTTTTTTTTTTTTTGGCGGTACTGGGGATTGAACCCAGGGGCATTCTACCTCTGAGCTACACCCCCAGCCCTGTTTTATTCTTTATTTTGAAACAGGGTCTCACTAAATTGTGGAGGGCCTCACTAAGTAGCTGGGGCTGGCCGCGAACCCGGATCCTCCGGTCTCCGCCTCCCAAGTACTGGGATTACAAGTGTGTGCCACCATGCCTGGCTAAAGATTGATTTTTTTAAAAATGCAAGGAATAAAGTCCCTTTCAGAACACTTAATATAGTCTCATTTAATTTTCATAATAATTCTGTGACTTAGATTAGGCATGCATTGTGATACTGTGGTTAAATTTTTTAGCTCTGAAATCAGTTGCATTTGTTCAGATCCCAATTTTATCAGTTACAAGCAGTATATACCTGGACATATACTTAACCTCTCATCTCTAAACTGAGGATAATGATTGTACTTGCCTCATAGTGTTATTTTGAGGATAGAATGAGTTAATACCATTTAAAGTATATAAAACAATATCTGGAGCATGCTTAGTCCTTAATGAGTGTTAGCTATTAGTATTTTCTGAGAACATAATTAGCAGATAGTTCTTTAAAGAAAAAGCCAAGGCCAGGAGGCCTCCTACCTTCCTTTAAGCCTATAATCATTCAGTTACCTAGGTTCTGTTTCTCTGTTCCTATATTAAACAAACAAACCAATCCCAAGTACAGGGATTACATGTGTGCACTACCATGCCTGGCAGTAGTATTTTAAATCTTCAAAAATGAGCTGGGCATGGTGGTGCACGCTTGTAATCCCAGTACTTGGGAGGCTGAGACCAGAGGATCCAGGTTTGCTGCCAGCCTCAGCTACTTAGTGAGGCCCTCCACAACTTAGTGAGACCCTGTTTCAAAATTGAAGAATAAAAATATAGGACTGGGGGTGTAGCTCGGAGGTAGAATGCCCCAGGGTTCAATCCCCAGTACCGCAAAAAAAAAAAAAAAATCTTCAAAAATGAAAGAGGAGCCAGGCAAGGTGGTGTGTGCCTGTAATCCCAGCCACACCAGGGGCTGAGGCTGGAGGATTGCAAAACCCTGTCTAAAAATCATAAAAAGGGCTGGGGATGTAGCTCAGTAGTAGAGCACTCCAAGTTTAATTTCCACTGCTAGGAAGAAAAAAATATCCAGGAAAGAAGAAAATAACTTTTTTTTTTTTTTTGCGGAACTGGGGATTGAACCCAGGGGCCTTCTACCTCCGAGCTATACCCCCCACCCTATTTTTTATTCTTTATTTTTGAAACAGGGTCTCACTAAGTTGCAGAGGGCCCATAGCTGAGGCTAGCTGCGAACCTGCAATCCTCCTGTCTCAGCCTCCCTAGTACTGGGATTACAAGCGTGCACCACCACGCCTGGCCATGTGCATTTTTTAAAGTAACATTTATGTCCACAAGTACATCTTTAGACAGACATTTCCATTCATATAATACAATTTAAAGGGAAAATTAGAAATTGTCACTTATACTCCTTGTTTTTTTGTTTGTTTTTGTGGTACTAGGGATTGAACTGAGAGACAGTCTACCTCTGAGCTATACCCCCAACCCTTTTTTATTTTTTGTTTTGAAACAGGGTCTTGCTAGGTTGCTGGGAGTCCCACTAAGATGCTGAGGCTGGTCTTTTGTGTGTTTTGTTTTGGGCACTGGGGTTTGAACCCAGGGGTGGTCTACGTCCAGGCTATGCCACCAGCCTTTTTTAGTTTTTGTTTTTGTTTTGAACCAGGGTCTACATAGGTTGCTGAGAATCTTGGTATATTGCTGAGGCTGTCTTTGAGGTTGTGATCCTCTTGTCTCAGCCTCCCAAGTATGGGATTACAGGTGTGTGCCACCATGCCCAGCTATACTCTATGTTAATAGTGACAAATAAGCCAATCATTGCATCTTTTTTCAAAATAATATGAACTTTGAAATAACATCTGCTTGAGTAAAATATAACATAATTATTTAATCGTTTCTTATGTATAATAAGTAAAAAATCAGTTGTAAAAATGCATGGTATAAATTTATACAATTACTACCATCAGCAGTAATGCTATACTACCATTATATTACCATTAGTAGTTTTTATATCATTTCTTTCTCTATATATCCACCTGTATATATGCATCAAGTCTGTCTGTCTTATCTTTGTATGTATCAACCCAAATACTGGTTTTATAAGTGTACACCACCACACCGGCCTGAAAAAAAATTTTTTTTTTCGCGGTACTGGGGATTGAACCCAGGGGCATTCTATCTCTGAACTACACCCCCAGCCCTATTTTTTTATTGTTTATTTTGAAACAGGGTCTCACTAAGTTGCAGAGGGCCTCACTAAGTAGCTGAGGCTGGCCATGAACCTGCGAATCTCCTGTCTCAGCCTCCCAAATACTGGGATTATAAGGGTGCACCACCATGCCCAGCTTTGAAAAAAATATTTTTAAGAATTAAAAAATACTTGGGAGACTGAGACGGGGGGGGGGAGAAACAGTGAATAATCCAAGTTACCAAAAGTACAGTAAAATGTTGCTTTTACATATTAAAGGATTACTGTTTTTTTTTTTTTTGCAGTACAGGGGATTGAACCCAGGGGCATTCTACCTCTGAGCTACACCCCCAGCCCTATTTTTTTATTCTTTATTTTGAAACAGGATCTCACTAAGTTACAGAGGGCCTCGCTAAGCCAAGCCGCTGATACTGTCCTTGAACCTGTGATCCTCCTGTCTCAGCTTCCTAAGTACTGGGATTTCAAGCGTGTGCCACCACGCCCGGCCCAGGATTACTGTTTTAACTAAAATAAAGAACCCTTTTAAAACTTGCTTACTTTTCTAAGATGAGTTTAAACTGGGGTTTTTAGTTGAACTTTAAACCAGAATCATTTCACTCAGTTAAATGTATTTATCAGAAAAAGTAAAGTTTGCTGGGAATGGTAGCACATGCTTATAATCTAATTACTTGGGAGTCTGAGATAGGAAGATAGTAGGTTCCAGACCAGCCTCAGCAACTTAGCAAGACCCTGTCTCAAAATAAAAAAATAAATAAAAGGGCCGGGGGTGCAACTGAGTGGTAGAATCCCCTTGGATTCAATCCCTAGTATCTAAATAATTAAATAAACTTTATCTTTGATGACTTTCCAAATAGCCTCAGCACCTTTCACTTGGTTTGCAAAAAAAAGTAATGTGAAATAGTATTTTTGCTTGTTTTCTTCACTTATGATGAATTTGCTGTATTAATTATAACAAATAGACTAATTGGGTAAGACTCATTGTCCAGTTATTGCAGTGAGAGAATCACTGGGGGGCAACTACAAATTGACATAGTTGCAGAATGCAACTTGTTACACAGCATCTGCTAATAACTTGTGGGCAGAATTTAGATGAGTGTATAAATTACATCTAAAAATCAAACATAGACATGTCAAGTATAAACGCTGCAGTTTTCTAGTGCCTATACTTAGCAAATGAATTAACATTTCAAGTTGCCCTTTTCTATCAGAAACCAACTATGTTTTGATATTTAGGTTTTTTGCTTGTCTGAGTATCTGTTACTACAGTTTACTAACATTGATAACAGATCCTGTTAATATTTTTAAAAGACAAAACTTGCATAAAGCCTTTATTATTAATATATTCTGTATCACTTTATTGCTTTACTTTGGGAATATTTCTCCTTTGAATAACAAATTGTCACTCTATTTGAGGAATATATTTATAATGAAATTTTATTTTGGAATTAATTCCTTCAGGATAATGTTTATGGCTATCTGTTGACATTGTACAAACAATAGAGATTTCTTTTTTTTTTTTTTTTTCAGTACTGGGAATTGAACCCAGAGTCATTCTACCTCCAAACTATACCTCCAGCCCTATTTTTTATTCTTTATTTTGATTTTTTTTTACAGTACTGGGGATTGAACCTAGGGGCATTCTACCTCCGAGCTACACCCCCAGCCCTATTTTTTTATTCTTTATTTTGAAACAGGGTCTCACTAAGTTGCGGAGGGTCTCACTAACTAGCTGAGGCTGGCCACGAACCCGGATCCTCCAGTCTCAGCCTCCAGAGTACTGAGATTACAAGCGTGCACCACCACGCCCGGCGTTTTTATTCTTTATTTTGAAACAGGGTCTCACTACGTTAGGGAGGGCCTCACTAAGTAGCTGAGGCTGACCGCGAACTTACGATACTATCCTCCTGTCTCAGCCTCCCAAATACTGAGATTACAAGGGTGCACCACCACGCCTGACTAACAATAGAGATTTCTGATTGCACCAAAGTCAGATAAACTTTAACATTTATAATTTGCAAAAAGATAATATAGTTTCATACTTCTCTATTTATGAAACCATGTTTATTGGAGTCAAATATTTGTTTTTGTTGTTGTTGTACTGGGGATTGAACCCAAGGCATTCTACCTCAGCGCTTCACCCCAGCCCTTTTTTATTTTTTGTTTTGAAAGAGGATCTCACTAGATTGCTAAAAGTCTTGCTATTTTGCTGAGGCTATCCTTGAACCTGTGATCTTCCTGTCTAAGCCTCCCAAGTTCTGGCATTATAGGCCTGTGCCACCATGCCCAGCTCATGTCATTTATTTATTGATTTGTTGAAGTGTATGTGCCATTTTATTTTAAAATCAGTAAGATATGTTGGAAATAGTAATCTAGGAATAAAAGGACCTTTATTGTTTTTTAGTAGACTTGTGACAGTTTGTTTCATCATTTGGAACTGAACTTACCCTAGGTGTAGAGGTTTTCTTAGAATCAAGTTAGATATTGTAGGAAAGGCACTTGGAAACCTTAAGTGTTTTATAAATATGATAGTTTTATTATCCTGAATATTTGTTCCTAGAGTTTTCTACACTAGTTAACCATTATCTAAGCCAGTGGCTTCCAAACCTGGTGGAGCATCTCTATATTTTGGGGAATATTTTAAAAGTCATATTGATATCCCACTTACTAGATCAGAATCCTTCATTTGGGACCCACAAGTCTTGTGGGGGGGTTGTTTTATTTGAAATAATTTTAGACTTGCAAAAATAGGTCAGAATTCCCTTCGGCTTTTCTCCCAGCTTCCCCAAATGTTAACATTTTATATAACCATAGCATGATTATCTAAACCAGGAAATAAATGTTTATACAATCCTATTAACTAATCCCATTAACTAATCCTCATGCAAATGTTGTTGTTCCGTTTTTTTTTTTGTTTGTTTTTGCTTTTGTTTTGTTTTTTGGCCAGAATCCAATTCAGGATCTCACATTTCATTTTGTTGTCATGTCTTCTTAATCTGCTCTAATATGAGATGATTCCTTAGTCTCTGTCTTTTATATTTTTATTTTTGAAGCATAGTGCCTAGTTATTTTGTAGAATGACTCTCAGTTTGACTTCTGATAGTTTCTCATGAAGAATCTATATTTTAAACAAGTAGCTTTCTTTGTTTTTTCTTTTTACCTTTTTTTTTTTTGCTTTCCTTTCTTCTTTATTTTCTTTCTTAGCAGTACTGCTAGGCCAGTGCTCTACCACTGAACTATACCCGAGCCCTTTTTTTTTTTAAATTTCAAGACAGGGTCTTGCTAAGTTTCCCAGGCTGGCCTCGATTTTGGGATCCTCCTGCCTCCGTTTCCCAAGTAGCTGAGATTACAGGCATGTACCACCATGTCCAGTAAACAGACAGCTTTCCTTTTTTTTTCTTATTTTTGTACTTGGGATGGAATCCAGAGACATTCTACCTTCAAGCTATATCCCCAGCCTTATTTACTTATTTTTTTAAATTTAAATTTTTTTTTTGGTATTGGAATTGAACCCAGGGATGGTTTACCTCTGAGCTACATCCCCAGCCCTTCTTATTTTTTATTTTAATTTTAATTTTATTTATTTATGTTTTTTTGGGAGGGTACCAGGGATTAAACCCAGGGCATTCTACTCTGAGCTGTGTCCCCAGCTCTAATTTTTATTCTTTATTTTGAAACAGGGTCTCACTAAGTTGCAGAGGGCCTCACTAAGTAGCTGAGGCTGGCCATGAACCTGGATCCTCCAGTCTCAGCCTCCTAAGTACTGAGATTATAGGCATGCGCCACCACGCCCAGCTTTAGAGGTTCCTTTTTGTGTGTATGCATAGTGCTGGGATTGAACCCAGGCCTGGTAGTACATACCAGGTCAACACTCTACCACTGAGCTCTATCTCCAGCCCACAGGTTCTTTTTTTTGTGTGTGTGTGTGGGGGGGTAGGGGTTGGTGGTACTGGGACTTAATCTCAGGGGTGTTCTACCTTCAAGCTATACCCCCAGTCCTAAATTTTTTTTCTTTATCTTTTATTATTATTTTTTAATTTATTTATTTTTTTGCGGTACTGGGGATTGAACCCAGGGGCGTTCTACCTCCGAGCTACACCCCCGGCCCTATTTTTTATACTTTATTTTGAAACCGGGTCTCACGAAGTTGCGGAGGGCCTCACTAAGTAGCTGAGGCCGGCCGCGAACCCGGATCCTCCGGTCTCAGCCTCCCAAGTACTGGGATTACAAGCATGCGCCACCACGCTCGGCTCTTTATCTTTTATTTTGAAACAGCGTCTCACTATTTTGTGAGGGCCACACTAAGTTGCTGAGACTGGTCTCGAACCTGTGATCCTCCTGTTTCAGCCTCCCAAGTACTGGGATTACCAGCTCTTTTTTTTAATTTTGAAACAGGGTCTTACTAAGTTGCTGAGGTTCTCATTAAGTTGCTGAGACTAGCCTGGAACCTGTGATCCTTCTGTTTCAGCCTCACAAATACTGGGATTACAGCCAATGCACCACCACACCTGGCAATAGGCAGCTTCTAATGAAGCCTGCCCATTATATGTAGGAACCACCTATCAGATACTAACCTAATTAATTGTTTCCCTTTGTAGTATTACCTAGATACTTTTTTTTTTTTGGTGGTACTTGGCATTCTACCTCTGAGCTATGCCCCCTGCCCTATTTTATTTTTTATTTTGAAACAGGGCTTTACTAAGTTGCTGTGGCTGGCTGCGAACCTGTGATCCTCCTGTCTTAGCCTCCCAAGTACTGGGATTATTACAAGCATGCGCCACCATGTCCAGCTTACCTGGATACAATTTTAAAACATACAATAAACTGATGTGACTTTACATTTCCTTAAATTTATTTATTTATATTTATATGTACTTTTTTAAAAACTCAGAATTAGGTCAGTCAAGAATGCCTTCTTGTGCTGGGCATGGTGGCGCATGCTTGTAATCCCAGTACTTGGGAGGCTGAGACCAGAGGATCCGGGTTCGCCGCCAGCCTCAGCTACTTAGTGAGGCCCTCTGCAACTTAGTGCGACCCTGTTTCAAAATAAAGAATAAAAAAATAGGGCTGGGGGTGTAGCTCGGAGGTAGAATGCCCCTGGGTTTGATCCCTGGTAATACACACAAAAAGAATGCCTTCATGTGTTAGAATTAACTTTTTTGGGGGGGGTACTGAAGGCTGAACCCAGTGGCATTCTACCTCTGAGCTACCCTTCACCCTATTTTATTTTTTTTTTATTTTGAATCAAGGTCTCTCTTAAGTTGCTGAGGTTGGCCTTAAACATGCGATCAGCCTGTCTCAGCATCTGAAGTACTGGGATTACAAGCATGTGCCACTACTCTGGGCTTAACTTTTTTTTATATCGTAGAAATACACCTTTTGTAAACAGAAAGGACATGTGTAACCTTTTGGACTTAGAAAGGTTTAGTAGGAAATTACTTTATCTGAAAGTTACCTTTTGTTGTTGTTACTGTTTTGGTGGTGCTGGGGATCAAATCCAGTTTCTTGTGTGTGCTAGGCAAGCAGTCTACCGTTGAGCTATACCTTCTATGGAGATAGAATTTGAAGAGTTTTTCCTGGGTTGTTAGAAATTGTTAATGAGATGATGAAGTAAGATGCTATTCTAAGCCTATGGAAGAACAATGTTGGAAGAAAAACATGAAATATATGGAAAATAAAAGAAAATTCCCTTTTTGTTTTTAACTAATTTTTTCAAATAATACAAAAAAGGTTTATCTAAGTAAGGTGTTATGGGGAACATTTTTAATCTAACCCATCTCTACCACCCAAAAGGTGGATGGTTAAGTTAAATTTGGTCATACTTATATAATTATTATTTATTTTCTAAGAATTTAGGTAATATTTATAAAAATGTTTAGACAATGTAGTCCTTTGAGAATCTTCCTTTAATCCCCTTATAAAACTGGAATGAAGCTGCATAACCACTTCATAGTCATTTATATATTATAAAAATACTTATCTCATTTTGTTAAAATTTTTATTCAGTGGGATTTGAGTCTTTAAGCAGCCATATAGATATTGTATCAGAACGTGTATTTCACATAATTCATTTAGCTTACCAATCGTTGAGAAAATGCCTTTTAAAGCAGCATATTAGCCGGGTGTGGTGATGTACACTTGTAATTCCAGTATTTGGGAGGCTGAGACAGGAGGATCACAGGTTCATGGCCAGCCTCAGCATCTTAGTGAGGCCCTCCGCAACTTAGTGAGACCCTGCTTCAAAATAAAAGAATAAAATAGAGCCGGGCGTGGTGGCGCACGCTTGTAATCCCAGTACTTTGGGAGGCGGAGACCGGAGGATCCGGGTTCGCGGCCAGCCTCAGCT
>PVJS01041123.1:0-18104 GCA_004027185.1 Glis glis
AGAGAGAGAGAGAGAGAGAGAGCGAGCTGAGGCTGGCCGCGAACCCGGATCCTCCGGTCTCCACCTCCCAAAGTACTGGGATTACAAGCGTGCGTCACCACGCCTGGCTAAGGCTTACCTTTTGAATTATTAATTTTTCAAACTTTCCACTCCCCCATCCCCATTTCCATATAAGTGTATCTTTAATTTTTGTAGAAAGACAACAAAACTCAATCTATGGCTGCCAGAAGGAGTACATTATCAGGACTGCTGCTAGTCTTCTGTGTAAACCAAAAAAAGGTACCCCCTTTCCTGGGTAGATGCTGATTTTAGCCTTGCCTATTTGTTCCCTAGAGCTGATGCCCTTGTAGAAATAGGAATATTTTAGGTGCTAAGAATTTCTCCCAAAGCCTGTTGCTGTCATATACAAACTTATATGCACACATAATAACAACAGCTAACACTAATAGCATATGCTAGGTACTAGCACCATTTAAAATACTTTACATATATTGTTTCTTATATTACTTATGAAATTGTAAGAAGTACTATTTTACAGATGAAGACCAAGAAAAACAGATTAAATAACTTGTGTAAAATTGCAAAACTTTAGGGATGAATTGGAACCTAGTCTGATACCCAAGGTCCTGCCCTTTGTCTTCCCATTGGTGAATAAGAGCTTTGTCAAAATTCGAACTCTTGCAAAAATATCCATGGTTTAATTTCTAGTATTTTAGGCCAAAAACTATAATTTAATAAGAATTATAATCCTTAAAATTATATGCCTCATAATGAAACCCTTTAAAAATATGCTATAATGATAAAACAGGGTTTTGATTCCTTCAGAAGGTCATGCTATTTTATCTTTGGCCAAATATTAAAAATCCTACATCATTTTAATGATCAGTATTCTAATAAAGAGGACTCATGTTTATAGGATTATAACATTTCCATTTTATGGCTAAAATCAGTAAATTGTGAGTATTTTGAATTTATATTCTGGTTTTAAAAATTCCATTAAGGCTGGGCGTGGTGGCGCATGCTTGTAATCCAAGTACTTGGGAGGCTGAGACCAGAGGATCAGGGTTCGCCACCAGCCTCAGCTACTTAGTGAGGCCCTTTGCAACTTAGTGAGACCCTGTTTCAAAATAAAGAATAAAAAATTGGGCTGGGGGGTGTAGCTCGGAGGTAGACTGCCTCTGAGTTCAATCCCCAGTACCTCAAAAAAAAAAGCTTTCTTTTGCTAAAATGTAAAGAACTGCTTTTAATGGATTTTTTTTTGCGGTACTGGGGATTGAACCCAGGGGCATTCTACCTCCAAGCTAGTTTTTATTCTTTATTTTGAAACAGGGTCTCACTAAGTTGTAGAGGGCCTCACTAAGTAGCTGAGGCTGGCCGCGAACCCAGACCCTCAGGTCTCAGCCTCCCAAATACTGGGATTACAAGCGTGCGCCACCATGCCCGGCTTCTTATGCAGTATTAACAGTTTGAAGAGATTTTTGTAGCAAAAACCTTCAACTCATAGCATGGGTCATATGAGGTCTATTATACAAATCGATATAGAGGAAAAGATATAAAAGGTATTTTTTTAGCGGGGCGTGGTGGTGCATGCTTGTAATCCCAGTACTTTGGGAGGCGGAGACCGGAGGATCCAGGTTCGCGGCCAGCCTCAGCGCGCATGCGCGCGCGCACGATATCTCTCTCTCTCTCTCTCTCTCTCTCTCTCTCTGTCTCTCCCTCTCCCTCTCTCCCTCCTCTCTCTCTCCCTAGTGAGGCCCTCCGCAACTTCGTGAGACCCGGTTTCAAAAATAAAGCATAAAAAAATAGGGCTGGGGGTGTAGCGCGGAGGTTGAACGCCCCTGCGTTCAATCCCCGGTACTGCAAAAAAAAAAAAGGTATTTTTTTTTAATTGAGATAATGCTCCCTATAAGATAACATTTCTCAAAGCCAAGCAACTGTCCCTGGGGATGTGTGGTTATCATGTTGTAGTGCCTAGGAGATACTATGAAATAGATCTTTCAAGGAGAATGATATTATGCCTTGTAAGGTAATTTAAAACATTTTTATATTTAAAGTAAAATATCATGGAGTGAAATTGGGGATAGATTAAGCATTAAATAAAATTTAAAAGGCAATTTTTTTAATGAGTCTGGATTTCCTGGTGGTATTCATTCAACTTCCTTTGACTGAATACATTTTGGAGGAAACTCTAAAATTGACAATTATACATATTTATAGGGTACGATGTGATGTTTCAACACACATATGCATTGTGTAATGATCAGAACATGGTGAATAGTCTATCCGTCACCTCATATGTTCATCATTTATTTGTGTTGAGTGCACTGAAACACTTCTAGCTATTTTGAAATATATATTATTGTTAACTAGAATGATCCTAGTGTGCAATAGAACATCAGAATCTACTTGTAACTTTGCACCCATAATCAACTTCTCCCCCTCCTCTTTACTCCACATCCTCTGGTAACCACCATTTTACCCTCTACAGTTCTTTCTATAAGGTCAACTTTTTTAGGTTTACCCATTTCAGTACTATTTGCATCCTTTGAAATAAACTCCTTTTACTAGTATGTTAAAGTCAGAAAAAGAAAACCTACATATACTTTTAAAATGCAATTAATTGCCTCATTAACGAATTACACTGATAAACCCAATTCTTTTTTCCCTTTGAAGATATGAAAGCTTTTCTACTATGTTCTCATCTTTATCTCAGGCATATCATTTGCATTAAGACATTAACTAATGCCTGTAAAACACATACTTAGGAACTACTGGGACTATAAACTTGCTATTATCAAGTGGTGTGATCTTTCATGTTAAAATGAATTACATAATCAAAGAACTGACTTTAAAAATGAGGCCTTAATTTATTTTTTCCACTAAAAGACCCATAGCTCTTTATAGTAAAGAGAAGGTGGAAGACACTGAAGTTGTTATATACTAAAATTCAGTGTCATCACTAAAAAAATATAAGCCTAAATATTTCAAAATTTTGTTTTACTTTTGGAAAATAGTGTTTTCAAATGTAGGTAAATCACTAATTCCCACAGATAATATATTCTACATAGTTCAACTTGGATTTTCTCTAAATGAAGAATATTGCAAGTTATTATATTTATATTATTCATGTCTGAATAAGAAATGGTTACTATGGTTTTTTTTTACCAATTTACTATTTTAAAAGGATATCTTAGAGATTTTAAAAATCTAGAAAAACAGAAATGTACAAAAGTTAAGCAGACATATTCTGAAACTTTATGAATAACTGTTATGGAGTTATCTTTCAGACACCAAAAATAAAAAAAAAGATATAAAGAGCTTTTTATAAGTAAGAACCACTAAAATCACAGCAGAAAAATAGCAAAGTACATGAAAAGACAACTCAGAGAAAAAATACAAAAGTCTAATAAAAATGTAAAGAAAAACTTGTGGAAATCTATTATGTAATAATCAAATAAAAACAAGATGAAATCGTGATACATGATTGTTTTTCATCCAATAAACTGGTAATTTCATCTCATGATGCTTCTATCCCATCTGTTCCTCTTCATGCTTTGCAAGGTAACTAGAGAAAACATGCTTCAGCTGCCCATCTCCACCTGCGAGGCCAGGGGCACTCACTGCAGTGCCTGCTTTTCCAGGCCTGACCAGTCATAGAGCCCATCCCTGCGTCTGCAGTGAATGGACAAGGGGTAGGGACAAGGCCCAGTCAGGACCCATGAGATTCAATATATGGACAGTGAGAAAATTGGTCTTTCTTTTCACTTTCTTGAGGAATGAGAATTATAAACATCAGTTGAGTTAACAGTGTCCACCTTTTCTGCCGTGTGGAGAAAAAATATCTGAGAGTGAAGGAAGCAACATTGAAGAAAAGATTCCCGCTGGGCGTGGTGGCGCACGCTTGTAATCCCAGTACTTTGGGAGGCGGAGACCGGAGGATCTGGGTTCACGGCCAGCCTCAGCTCTCTCTCTGTCTTCCCCTGTCTCTCTCTCTCTCTCTCTCTCTCTCTCTCTCTACTTAGTGAGGCTTCCGTAACTTCGTGAGACCCGGTTTCAAAATAAAGTATAAAAAATAGGGCCGGGGGTGTAGCTCGGAGGTAGAAGCCCCTGGGTTCAATCCCCGGTCTGCAAAAAAAAAAAAAAAAAAAAGATTCCCAATGTTGATGTTATCACTTAAATGTCCAGATCTAGCCACACATGGAACCAGGTCTACCCCAGAACTTCTTAACTGAAAGCTAAAATTACTTTTTGGCTGAAATTTTTCTGAAATTTTTTCTTACCATTTTTTACAAAGTGAATTAGAAATAATATAAAAGTGGAATGCATGGAACAAGACAAGGAAGTCCACTCATAACTTTCACTCAACATAGTACGGGAAGGCCTAGCCAGAACAGTTAGGAAGCATCCAAAGAAGTCAGGTAAAATTGTCCTCTATAGACATCATAATCATGTATGTAGATAACCCTAAAGATTTTGCCAAAAAACTGTTAGAACAAATTAAATGAATTCAGTAAAATAGCAGGATACAAAAATCAACCTACAAAAACCAGCACTATGTCTAGAAGCAATCCCATCTGTAATAATCCCCCCCAACACAGAAATAAATTTAAGGAAGTGAAAGATTGCTACATTGAAATCATAAAACACTGATGAAAGAAACTGAAGATAAAAATAAATGCAAAGACATCCTATGTTCATGGATTAGTAGAATAAATATCATTAAAATGTACACACTACCCAAAGTCATGTATGGATTCAGTGTAATCTCTACCAAAATACCAATGACCTGCACAGAAGGAGATTCATGCATTTACAACCAAATGATCTTTTTTTTTTTTTTTGCGGTACCGGGGATTGAACCCAGGGGCATTTTACCTTCGAGCTACACCCCCAGCTCTATTTTTTATAGTTTATTTTGAAACCAGGTCTCATGAAGTTGCAGAGGGCCTCACTAAGTAGCTGAGGCTGGCTGCGAACCTGGATCCTCCAGTCTCCGCCTCCCAAGTACTGGGATTACAAGCGTGCACCACCATGCCTGGCCCAAATGATCTTTGATAAAGGTACCAAGAACACACAATGGAGAAAGGACAGTTTCTTTGATAAATGGTACTGGGAGAAATGGATATCAACATGCAGAAGAAAGAAGTTAGATTCTTACCTTTCCCCATATATGAAAATCAACTCAAAGTGGATTAAAGACCTAAATGTAAGACATGAGACTAGTAGAAGAAAATATAGGAGAAAGACTCCATAAAGAATTTGAGGCCTGGTGTGGTGGCTCAGCTTGTAATCTCAGTACTTGGGAGGCTGAGACAGGAAGATCACAGGTTCAAGGACAGCCTCAGGAAGTTGTGAGACTCTCATCAACCAAGGGAGACCCTGTTTCAAATAAAAATAAAATAGGGCTGAGGGTGTAGCTCGGAGGTAGAATGCCCCTGGGCTCAATCCCCAGTGCCACACACACACATACACACACACACACACACACACACGCATGCACGCACACACAAATAATTTGGTTAAGAATTTTTTAAAAATAAGACCCCCCCCACACACACATGCAACAAAAGCAAAAATATACAAATAGGATTACATCAAACTTCAAAGCTTATGCACAGCAAAGAAAACAATCAACAAAGTGACAACCAACAGAATGAGACAAAATCCTTGCAAATTATACACCTGACAAAGTGTTAATACTCAAAATACATAAGGAGCCCCAACTCAAAAACAACCTGACAGCCGGGCGTGGTGGCTCATGCTTGTAATTCCAGTACTTGGGAGGCGGAGACGGGAGGATCAGGGTTCCCGGCCAGCCTCAGCTACTTAGGCCCTCCGCAACTTAGTGAGAAAAAAAAAATCTGACTTAAAAGAGACATTTTTCAAAAGAAAACACAAACTGCCAGGAGATATACAAGAAAATACGCAACACAACACTAATCATCAGGGAAATGCAAATCAAAATCGGAGTTAGCTATCACATCACTGCCGTTAGAATGGCTATTATCAAAAAGACAACTGCTGCCAAGTGCTGGTGAGGATGAGGAGGAAAGACAACTCTTACACACTGACGGTGGGAATATAAATTAGTACTGTCATTATGCAAAACAACATGGAGGTTCCGCAAATATAAAAAAATAAGCCAGGCGTGGTTGTAATCCCAGTACTTGGGAGGCTGAGACCAGAGGATCTGGGTTCGCGGCCAGCCTCAGCTGCTTAGTAAGGCCTTCCGCAACCTAGTGAGACCCTGTTTCAAAATAAAGTATAAAAACTAGGGCCGGGGGTGTAGCGTGGAGGTAGAACGCCCCCGCGTTCAATCCCCGGTACTGCAAGAAAAAAAAAATGATAATCATATGAGGTGATGATACTTTCACCATGATTTGATTATACAAGTTATTCAGGTATCAAAACATTACATTGTATACCATAAATATGTATAATTATTATGTGTCAACTAAAAATAAAGTAAAACTAAAAAAACCATGGAATACAATGAGTTTTTTAGCTCCCTTTGGTCTCTCCTCATAGCACCTAGTGTCTAGTGCTTCAGGTTAGAACCCAGAGAAAACAAAAGAATTTTCCTAAAATAAGCTGAGTTAGGACGATTGTTTCTCATAGCTGACATAATTACTCCAGAAAGAAGCACATAATCAATGTAGTTTAAATTTTAGAATTATAATTGAGAATAATTTCAAATAATTAAGTGAAATTATCAGAATTTTTGGGATAGACTGTGGAAGAATAAGTTCCTTGATACAATTTTGCTTTTTATTTCACCCCTGCTAGGAAGAGGTAATCCTGCTTCCTCCCCGAATTACATCATAAAAATTTAAGATATGTTAACATTTTTGGGTGTGTGTGTATGTGTGTGTATGTGTGGTACTGGGGATTGAACCCAGGGGTATTCTACCTCCGAGCTGCACTCCAAGCCCAATTTTTATTTTTTCTTTTGAGACAGGGTCTCCCTAGGTTGGTGAGAGTTTCACTACTTGCTGAGGCTGTCCTCAAACCTGTGATCCTCCTGTTTTAGCCTCCCAAGTACTGGGATTACAGGCCTACACTACCACACCCAGCTGTATGTTAACATTACAATACCAGTTATTATTTCAACAATGGAGTAAACTCTTCATTTAAGAGAAGTGGTGGTGGGCGTGGTACACACATCTGTAATTGCAGTACTTGGGAGGCTGAGACAGGAGGATCGCAGGTTTAAGAGCAGCCTCAGAGCCAGGCGTGGTGGCCCACGCTTGTAATCCCAGTACTTTGGGAGGTGGAGACCGGAGGATCCGGATTGGCGGTCAGCCTCAGCGCGCGCGCTCTCTCTCTCTCTCTCTCTCTCTCTCTCTCTCTCTACCTACCTACCTACCTACCTACCTACCTAGTGAGGCCCTCCGCAACTTCGTGAGAGCCGGTTTCAAAATAAAGTATAAAAAAATAGGGCCGGGGGTGTAGCGTGGAGGTAGAACGCCCCTTGGTTCAATCCCCGGTACCGCAAAAAATAAAAATAAAAAAAAAAGAGCAGCCTCAGCAACTTAGCCAAACTCTCAGTAAATCTAGCAAGACCCTGTTTCAAAATAAAAAATAAAAAGGGCTAGAGATGTAGCTTGTAGGCAGAATGCCCTTGAATTCAACCCCCAGTACCACCACCACCCCACAAAAGAGGAAGAGTGGTAAATTTGTATAAATTAGAATAGTGACTTGACCTAAAATTATATATGTAGTTCCAAAACAGCAACAGCTTGTATATATCTTTTTTACTAAAAATATGGAAACTGAATAGACTGGTTCTGTTCCAACTCCTACAAGAGACATTCACTGCAAATGCCCTGAAAAGCCAACCTCCTAAACCTATATGTGTAAAGTTTTTGAGATTTTCACTGCCCTTAAAAGGAGAATAAATACCACTAACAGATTCACCTTACAAAAAACTTCATATATGATACATGCCCTTTCTTTTCTTTCTGAGACATATATTCAGTTTAAATCAAAGGAGGTAAACAACCAGCACATAAAGCTAAATTATTATTTTTTTAAGAGACAGGGTCTCATTTTGTTGCCAAGGATGGCCTCAACCTCCAAGGCTCAAAGGGTTCCTCCTGACTCCGTCTCCCAAGTACAATTTTTACTACTCCAATGTCATATGGTTATAACATTCTTATACAGAATGAAAATATGCTATTGTCCTGATAAAGTCTCACAGGTCTATGAAATACAGCTGCAGGTGGTAGGAAATTCTATGTATTGAAAAAAAAATCATGAGCCCGGCGTGGGGGTGCATGCTTGTAATCCCAGTACTTGTGAGGCTGCGACAAGAAGACAGCAGGTTCGAAGCCAGCCTCAGCAACTTAGCAAGGCCCTCCACAATTTAGTGAGACTCTGTTTCCAAATAAGAAATAAAATCAGGCTGGGGGTATAACTTGGAATTAGAATGCCTCCGGATTCAATCCCCAGTACCAAAAATAAAAAATATCATAAGACAATCATTACTCCTCAGTCACTTTTTTTTTTTTTGGCAGTACTGGGGATTGAACCCAGGGGCATTCTACCTCTGAGCTATACCCCCAGTCCCATTATTTAATTCTTTATTTTGAAACAGGGTCTCACTAAGTTGCGGAGGGCCTCGCTAATTAGCTGAGGCTGGCCGCAAACCCAGATCCTCCTGTCTCAGCCTCCCAAGTACTGGGATTACAAGCGTGCACCACCACGCCCAGCATGACTCCTCAGTTACTTTTAATAAAATATCTACTCTAGATGATGTATTAAGTTCCATCTGTAAGAAGATTCTACTATTTTCTGAGCTTGGCCTTAAGAATGTAGTTATGAATATGACTATGATTTTAGTTAAGATTCCCCACAATGTTAACAACTTGAATATATCATATTTATAAACACTGTAAGTTAAGTAGAACTTTTTCTTTTAAAGCTGATTTGACAGTATTACCTAACAGTCTAATAGCTCAACAGCTTTTTCTAGAAAAGAAAAACTCAGAAGTAATTGCTCAAGGTGAAGCACATTCCACTGTGAAGTCATGGAGAACTGTTCATAAACCTATGAGGTGTCAGCATGAGTGGTGGCATGCCTTGGTGGCAGGGGAAGGCCCCTGTGCTGCACAATTCCAGGGGTCCTTGTCACAATGCACTCTCTACAAATGGTGCCCTCAGAGTTGTGCTCTGTAATGAAACAGAATCAAGCTACCCTGGAGTCCCTGTCTTTACTACCTATTAATTATGCACTTTCAGGAAAGTTATTTGATCTTATTAGTAAGATGAAGATAATACTAAGATCATAACCATGTTTGCAGATTATATCTTAGAGCTGCACAGTAATTATGATAATTTATATATGTGTGTGTTACTGGGGACTGAACCCAGAGGCATTCTAACTCTGAGCTTCACCCCAGTCTTGATAGGTTGCTGAGGACCTTGCTAAGTTGCTGAGGCTGGCCTTGAACCTGTGATCCTCCTGTCTCAGCCTCCCAAGTACTAGAATTACAGGTGTGTGCCGCCATGACCAGCACTTTTGCTATATATATTTAACCATCATCTTGAATGATCACTCAGCCATTATTTCAACATATATTTACTAAGTGCTTTGTTTAATGTCAGGTAGTGTTCTAGGCATTAGGGACATCTAAGTGAACCAAAGATTTAAAATCTCAGGTCTCATGTAGAGTATTTTAGTTCTACAAAGAAATAAGTAACAAAAGGCATAAACTAGCTTCTGTGGATGTGTGGTGCACCTATTTTAGATAGGTCGGACAGGAAATCCTGCTTCAATAAGGTACTATCTGAGCAGAAATCCAAATACAGTGAGGGAGAGAGCCTGGTGGTCATCTGTGGCATGTATTCCAGGGCGGGAACTAGCAGCACCGGGCCTGGAGCAGGGCATGTTCCAGGACCGGGAGGAGGCAGGCGTGGCGGCAGGTAGGATGCACACACAGGTCACAGCAGGCGATGGGATCAGGGAGGTGGGTGGTGCTGTGGGGCAGGGCATGGAGGGTCTTTCAGGCCACAGGGGGATTCTGGGTTTCTTCTAGTCTGGGTGAGATGGGAAGAAAACAGGGCTCTGATCAGGAGTGGCAGGGCACAAGCGATGGTTCACACTGGCTACTGTGTAGAGGATACGCCTGGGGTTGGGGGAGCCGACTAAAGTCTCGTAAGCAGGACAGGTGTTACAGGTTGTGGCACACAGTTGTAATTTAACTCTTCCAGGTCGATTTGGGCTTTATCCTAAGACAAAGTAATTGGACAATGAAGAGCTCTTTTCTCTCAGTCCAAGTTGAATTTACAAAGAAATAAGCTTTAGAAAGTAAAAGGCACTTTAAATGAATGGTTGACTACTAAGTACCAAAGCTGCCCTACTTGGTTTTTGACTCAGATGGATCAACAACTAGGTACAAATGGTTTGCTGATTTTCTCAGCCCAAGATGTGGGAATATGTTTCATCAAAATTAAAGTTTCAAATGGGTACTAGATACAAGGGTGCTTTTTGTTTAGGGGAAAATTGGTACTAGAAATAACAGTGAGGATAAAATAAAAATTGATGGCAAGCCGGGTGTGGTGGCGCACACTTGTAATCCCAGTACTTTGGGAGGCGGAGACCGGAGGATCCGTGTTCGCGGCCAGCCTCAGCTCTCTCTCTCTCTCTCTCCCTGTCTCTCTCTCTCTCTCCTTAGTGAGGCCCTCCGCAACTTCGTGAGACCCGGTTTCAAATTAAAGTATAAAAAAATAGGGCCAGGGGCGTATCACAGAGGTAGAACACTCCTGCGTTCAACCCCCGGTACCGCAAAAAAAAAAAAAAAAAAAAAAATTGATGGCTCTGCTTAAAGCACAACTTAGAAAATTCACAACAAATGTTTTAAAGTCACAGTGCAAGATTTCTGTGCCCTAGAACTAGAAATCATACTTGTCTGAAAAGAATCCTTCCAGAGTCAACATACTGGCCAATAGCTCTGAGCTCACCTATAAACGGGATGGAAGCCAGGGAATCTCCCGGTGGGCTGGCGCTAGAGGCCTTCCTTTCCTCCATCCTTTTGATATGGACCTCTCTGCGCGCGTCATTCGGCAGCCAGCAGGTGGTGTCTGACCCTGTCTCCTGGTCATTCACTGCCAAGATGTAAGACTGATGCCTCAATGGCTGCGGCGTTTGGCGGCCAGACGGAGGTTTTTCTCTTAGGATGACAGTTTCTTTATTATCCAAAGCATCTGATTGCTGGATTTCAGCCTCTTCTAAATTGAGATCATGATTCCTTTGAGTGACAGATAATTCTAAACCAGAGGTGCCCAAGCTCTCGGTCACCTGAGGGCCAGGCTTAGCAGCAGCTCCAGACACAGAGGGAGCCTTTGCAGGCTCCACCTGGGGACCAAGGGCGCTTTCGGCTCTGAACCACGTCTGCTTACTCAGCAGGCTGTTGTGATGCAAGTGGTTGACTGGTCTTTGGTCTTTGACAGAAACCAATGAGTTCTGGCTGAACGATGGTTTTGTGACATGCGTAGAAGATGCTTTCAGAGAATTACTTCGGACTTTCACGAGAGGTGACCTGTCTTGTGAAATACCCCGAGGCAGTGACATCCCACCAGTAGTTTGAAAATTTCTACTGGACTGTAACATTTTCAGGTCTGGGGGAATTTTTTTTAACTGTGACGCAGATCCCACTCCTCTACCACTCATTCTCCTATTATCAGAAAGAACGCTTGGAGCCACAGTCAAATTTGAACCTCGAAAAGATTTATGGATTTCTTGCTGCCTGGGCCGTTCATAAATACCTCTCCTGTCATCCTGTTCAGTAAACCCACTCCACTTGTAAGTCTGTTTCCGCTCCCCATTTGAATCAGGTGTTTGACTTTCGGGACTGACATTTTCTAAGGGCTCACCCTGTCCCTCAATGTAATCCCACGAACGAGTTCTGTGATTGCTGAAGCTGACAGGTGGGGATGTCAGTGCTCCTTGAGATGCACTTCTAGGACAATACTTCATGAGCACGGAATCCTCCAGTCTTTCCTGGGACACGCTGCGCTGCCGGATCTGAACAGACTGGGGCACGCGGTCATGGGAGGCGCTTCGGCGTCGTACCTGTGAAGTAGTGCGGGCAGGCACCACCTGGTTATAATCTGTCGTGCTCTGAGATGCTGCTCTTAAACTATCTAGTCTTTCTTGAATTGTCCGACAACCCATATGCAATCGTCGGTTATCAATATACTCTTTGTAAGTTTTATAGTTTTTCCAGTCTATGTGCTGATGGGAATTTGGGGAATAGTGATTAACAGATACAGAAGGAGAATCCGCAGCTTGAGACCTACTGCTTGAGATTCCTTCTGAATGTCCACTGTAATTTCCAGATTTAAGTAAAATTCCAGAAGTTTCCAATGATCTGGAGCCTGCAGTCTGATGAATCAGATGGGCAGTGGGAATTGATGATGATGGTGACGTGGTTCTTGACACTGTTTTTAAAGAGGTCTGCTCATTTATGCCATACCTTATTTCTTCAGTTCTATGTGAAGGACCTGTATGGTTGTTTCTATTGGATAACAAGTCTACAACCTTCTCAGAAGGCACAATGACAGTCCTTACACTTTCGTTGCACACACACACGGCTGTGCTTGATTTTGCAACGTCTGTTGGTGATGGAGGCACTTGTATTTCCATTCTATAGGCCCTGCCAGGCTGTGTCAGGACTGGTGTACTGGTTTGCTGTTTGCTCAATGATGAGTCTGGAGGAGACGTTTCAACTGGCTGTGCCATGGCTGCAGGGGCAGATGGCAGCCAGGGATAGCAGACTGGTGGAGGTTCAGGTATGTTACGGGCATTGCCGCTGTAAGCTTCGTTGCCTTTCAAGTAGGCATCTTGAGAATATGCCTATACGGAAATGAGAAAAAAGTGTCATTTTGAATTAATAAAAAGAACAATAATTGCCATGTTTGTGGTTCACCATTTTTACTCTGCCCTACCTTGTCCCTGAATGGCACTCACCATATAGCATACATGCAAACTCAACATAAGGGAACTCCATAAATAAAGAAAAGGGATAGTCTTACAGAAATCAAATAAATTGTAGAATTTGCAACATAAATTACAATCACTTATTTTCTCGTAAAATGTGAGACACATCAAATTCTCCCCAACCAATTAGATATAGCCATGTTGCTTTTAAAATTCTTCCCATTCAAAGCTTTATAATTTTTCAGCAGTCGACAGGTTAAATGGCTGCCTAATAAATCCCAGCAAAAGATTCTTATCTTTTGCCAGAGAGAAGGTAAAAATATTAAAAATCTTAAGTAAACACATTTTAAAAGCACTACTACTATCATAAATTACATATAATTTATTGAAGTGTCTTATCAATTAACCATTATAGAATCCCTAATAATCATCATTTGGATAAATTAAGCCCTTCAACAGCCATGCTAAATGTTTTAACATTTAAAATAAGAGAATATGCATGTTTAAGAGATTAAGAACATGTATTAAAGGCACAAAAATATGAAAAAAGCTAATTCATCTTTTTGTATATAATTTAATTTTTCATTTTAAGCTAATGCAAAATTACCTTGTATATATTTATTTGGTTTCTTTTACTTATTATAAGAAGACATTTCTCTATTATTAGCAGGCAGGCATGCAGTTCAAATTATTTTTAATCAAATATTTATAAAATTAGTAACATTTTTAAAAATTTAGGAGCAACTGAAATTAATTGCAGAGACTTGACAAAACAGAGCTCATCAATGCAACACAGGACTATCTTCAGCATGAGACAGTTAGGTGTGGTAACATATCTTCTAATAAAACAAGCTTAACTCAAGTCTATCTTCATATCCTGTCTGCATTAGACAGCTTGCACAGCTAAAGTGCAGTCACAAACACAACATATCAGCAAAATACTAGGGAAAAGGAAAGAGTAGGATACTTAAAAAAATTGAAGCAGATAAATATTATGCTTTAATGGCAGTTACGTATAGGATACAAAATAAAATCAAACATAAAGGTAAAAAGAAAGAAGAAAACCATACATCACAAGCACTTTCTGCAAATTAGTAAGATTAACACTATGGAGGGATTTCTCTAAGCAAACTTACAGTTTTAATAGATTGGCTTATTACAGATCTCTATAAAACATGACTCAAAAGCAAGGAAATGGCTACTGTGCATTTCTTACCAGTGCTGTGACATCCTTTGTAAATTGTAGCTAGCAGAAAATAGGAAAACATAGTAGAATCTGCTTACTGATATAAAGACAGAATCATGTTGTCATATTGATGCTGGAAACGGCAAGCTAAAAATACATCTATACTGATTTCTCTGGAAGGTACCAAGAGAGGTAAAGGGCAGTGAAGCATAAAGAATAATTTGAGTATCCTTCTGAGCATCTTTTTCTCAGGCTTTTATCTGGTTCTTATTTGATTTGTTTGCCACTCTTGAAAGCAAAATGCATCTGGTGACATGTATCTCTAGCAGATATCTTCTTCAATAGGCACTGCTGTCTGATAGCGTGTTACAAAGCTTCCCTCCCGCACAGCCAACACTGATGTCTCTCATTTCCCCTGAGCTTCTTCCATCTCTGCCTCCAGATGACGAAACGAAAGCTCTGTTATGCATTTAAAATAGTACAACCTCCTTCTTCCCCACGAAACCGGAGCATAACCACAAGCTGTCAGCTGACTGCAGCCTCCTTTACACTATGATTTGGGTGAAAAAAGACTGCTTTGTTAAATAGGATTCACCCCAAAATTAAGATTTTCAGCACTGTACCTTTTATACTATTTTATTAGTTCATGAAATAACCACTGAATATGCATAAAATATTATTTCCAGAGTAAAACTTACAATGAAGACTACAGGACATAGGCTGGAAAGCCATGAGAAATTAAAGCATAAGTATATAAAAGAGACCTTAATATTTTCATAATAAATACAATCACAACACACATTTTGCACTTGGGGTCCGTGCATGGACATAACAAGACCATCCTGCTCGTTCTGATGAGATTCATGTCTGGGTGAGGGCAGCCTGTGCTGTGTGTGCAGTACCTCCCGCCACAGGGCTGTGTGGTCTCACCATGGCCACCTGAAGAGGAGGGCAGGTCTCTGCCGCCAGCCATGGAGGGCAGGCTGGAGAGCTTCTGGACTTCTCCAGACTACTACATCAGTGTGCGTCGTGAAACTCGGAGGGTAAGTACAAACTTATCCACCTGGAACCCATGTTTTTCCCAGAGACTTTAAAATGATTAGAATATATGCCTAGGAATTGCTGTTCTAGAACCAATAATTTATTTTTTGAAGACGGGTTTTATTTTTTGTTTT
Organism: Glis glis; assembly: GCA_004027185.1. NCBI lineage: Eukaryota > Metazoa > Chordata > Mammalia > Rodentia > Gliridae > Glis > Glis glis. The sequence continues at coordinate 15,302 of PVJS01041123.1, forward strand.
TTATGTATATATTTTTAAGATACTTTTATTTGTGCATTGTAGTCTCACATCATAATGTAGTTCAGAGTGATAGGGACAGACATGCACTTGGTGAGCTTCCCCCCAGTAGAACCAAAATAATTTAAAGGTACCCCCTTTATTCAAATTTGGGTAGGAATATTTTTGTTTTAGTGATAGAAGTATACGACTGGAACTATTAAATCCTTTAAAAATGTATGATTCAGATATCTCTATGATTTCTGTAACAATATTTTTGTTGTACTGGGGATTAACCCGGGGACATTCTACCTCTGAGCTACACCCCAGCCCTTTAAATTTTTTGTTTTGAAACAGTCTCGCAGGGTGCTGAGAGTCTTACTACATTGCTGAGGCTGTACTCGAACCTGTGGTCCTCCTATCTCAGCCTCCCAAGTACAGGCATGTGCCACCACGCCTGGCTATATATAAACAATTCTAAATACTAAATAGCCTACAGTCACAGGTCCCAACTTCTGAGTAAAGTCATGACAAGTATCCTTAAATTCATACACATTAACAATGGACTGATTTAAACAGTATGTTCACACATACAGAACTGTTGTCTAATATAAGCAGATACAGCTGAGATAATAAGATACAAATTAATTCAAGAGCACGACTGAATTTTTTCACATAATCTTAGTTCATGAACACTAAAAAATGCTTGCTTATCTATCCTATTTCTATTTACCTTAAAGGTTCCTCATTTTCACAAAATTTGGGAACCAATACCATTCCAAAATGCCACAGGAAAACAGCAATGCCTCTACAGTCTCTGTGGATTAGTCACTCGCAGGTCATGGACATAACTGAGAATAGCTTTGGAATACGTACGGCCCTTCTTCCCTCCCCACCCCCACCCCGTGGTTCTGGGGATTGAACCCAGGGGCGTTTTACCTCTGAGCTACACCCTCCAGCACTTTTTACTTTTTGTTTGGAAACAGGGCTATGTTGCTGAGTCTGTCCTTGAACCTGCAATCCTCCTATCTCACCCTCCCAAGTATTAGGATTACAGTGTGTGCCACCACACCTGGCTTGTATATGTCAATTCTGGGAGGTATGGAATAAGACACAAATTAGCGCCCAAGTAATATGAGGGAACTAAATTAGGAATACTCAGTATTTTAAGGACTCTCTTTCCCCCATTATACCTGTAAGTGTTCCCCTAGAAAACTATCGTTCTACTGAAGAATGCTGCAGGCTCCTTCAAAGAGGAAAGTATTCACAAACATTGGGGTGGGTCATCTGGAATGGCTCACAATGTGCAGCTCTTTGAGGTGAACACCAAATGCAAATGACTGTACATTCTAGGAACAGATCTGAAAACTCTTATCACTTGTTCACAGCTGTGACTGTATCAGGCTTTCTCTTGTGTCCTTGGTTACAAGGTACCAAATCTTTCGTTGAGTCATAATGGTTGGACATGTCCATATTTTAACTGTCAATAGGCACCAATTAAATGGCACAAAAATCATCTAAACAAAATCATTATATTCTTATAATGATGTCAAAACTATCCTATATTAGTAAGTTTGTCTAAAATGGTATGGCCTGGAAACTTTTGAAACCAATGTCATTAAGATTCACATATTCAGGTATTAATAATTTTTGGCTTTTAAACCCAAATGGGTAGTTTACAATACATGCAGGTGATTTTAGTAGATATAGACAACAATTAAGTTTTTCCCAAAATAGAATATGGAAAAAAATTAAGCCAATTCTTTTATTTAGCCTCTTTTTTAGTCACTCCACATTCTTTCTTGAACTTCTAGTCCTGTGCTTAAGTTTTGTATCTTATAGTACATTAAAAACTTGTATTTTAAAATTGAAACCATCCCTAATGAAAAGAGAATAGTAGCAACCCTATTGTGCCTATTATATCCAAAAGGCTCTTAAGCAAAACAATGCAAAAAGGAGAGGGAGAAAATAAGTAAAGATGACCCACAGAATTCTTCATTTGGATTTAGAATTGCATATTAAATAAAACTTAATATTAATGGTCTGGATCTTGAGTACAGGTATCATGCCTAACAGTAACTAGTAATCCTAAAATGATCTTTCAGTTCAGTTATAAGTCACATCAAAACCAGTATTACTATACCCATACTATTAAATAGGAAAACAAAACAAAAATAGCGAAATAAAATGCCCTGCTGAATAAAGAAGCTGGTGAGATTAAAATTCCTACTTACTAGTTCACCTTTAACAGGTTAACCTGTTAATTTAATGCCATTACCTATGAAAAAAAGTAAGAATAACTACATATCTGTTGGTACAGCAAAATGCAAGCTGGCCATGGTACAAGGGGGTGTGGGGAAGGGGATGATATGGGTCCAGGGGGACTTTCATTTTTTATACCTTTCTATGTTATTTGAAAATTTTTTAACAAGCATGTACTATTTTTTTGTTGTGGTGGTGGTACTGAAGATTGAACCCAAAGGCATTCTACCTCTGAGCTACACCCCTAGCACTATTTTTTATTTTTCTTTCCTTTTCTTTTTTTATTTTCTGTGGCACTGGGAATCAAACCCAGGGGCATTCTACCTCTGAGCTACACCCCCAACCCTATTTTATTCTTTATTTTGAAACAGGGTCTCACTAAGTTGCAGAGGGCCTCATAAGTAGCTGAGGCTGGCCGCAAACCTGCGATCCTCTTGTCTCAGCCTCCCAAGTATTGGGATTACAAGCATGTGCCACCATGCCCGGCTTATTTTTATTTTATTTTATTTTTTATTTATTTTTTTTTTTTTGCGGTACCGGGGATTGAACCCAGGGGCGTTCTACC
>PVJS01041124.1:0-18104 GCA_004027185.1 Glis glis
CATGCATGGGGCCTCGCGGGGGTCCTGGTACAGTGCAGATTCAGTACCCTGGGGTGGGGCTGGCATTCTGCATTTCTAGCAAGCCCCCAGGCCACACTGATGCTCCAGGGCTAAGTTCCACACCATGAGCAGCAAGGGATGCCAGGCTTTCGAGCTCTGCATCCTCTATTGCTCAGCCAGCCAACCACAGCCAAGACTCGTAAAATGCGGAGCCCTTCTAAAAGTCCCAGAACCAAGGAGTGTTTTGGAGGAAAAGGCTGCTAGAGCCGGGCAGGGTGATCCATGCCCGTAATCCCAGTGACCCGGGAGGCTAAAGGAAGAGGATCTCAAGTTTGAGGCCAGCCTGAGCAATTTAGTGAGACCCTGTCTCAAAATTTTAAATATGGCGGTGTGCTGGGTGTGGTGATGCACACCTGTAATCCCAGTACTTGGGACATGGCGATTGTAGGTTGGAGGCCAGCCTCAGCAACTTAGTGAGATCCTGTTTCAAATTTAAAAAATTAAAAAGGTCTGAGGGTATAGCTCAGAGGTAGAATGCCCCTGGATTAAAACGAAAGAAAGGAAGAAGAAAGAAAGAGAGAGAGAGAGAGAGAGAGAGAGAGAGAGAGAAAGAAAGAAAGAAAGAAAGAAAGAAAGAAAGAAAGAAAGAAAGAAAGAAAGAGAAAAGAGCTGGGCATGTAGCTTAGTACACTGGGTTCAATTTCCAGCGCCACAAAAATAAAAGTATAAAAATAAGCCAGTGTGGTAGTCCATGCCTGCAATCCCAAGTATTTAAGAGGCTGAGAAAGGAGGATCAAAGTTTCAGGAGCAGCCTCAGCAATTTAATGGGGCCCTTAGTAACTTAGTTACTTATTAACTGAATAACTTACTGTTTCAAAATAAAAAAATAAGATAAGGCTGGGCATGTAGCTCAGAGACAGAAAGATCCTGGGTTCAATTCCCAGTGACACACACACACACACACACACACACACACACAGAGTAAATAAAAATCGAAGACTGCTGAGACAGTAACTGCCATTTAAGTCCCAGGCCTGCTTGAAACTTGGTGATTGCTAGCAAAGCACCTATCTGCTGAGAAAGGCCAGTCTTGGAGCTTTGTAGCCTGAATCAGCAGAGAAAGGAAAGCAATTTAAATTCTGCTTTAGGGCTGAATCTCGCCTCTCCAGACCCCAGCCTGACTAAATGCAGAAAGGAGAAAATGCACAAACAATGCAGGAAGGAAGCCGGAGTCCCAAGAGCTGTGTATTTACCTGCCAGGTGCCCAGGCCTACGATGGGCATCTTGGCTTTGTTGCTGAGCTGCACAAAGGTGGCCATGGTGAGTGCAGGAGCTGTAGAGCCAGTAGCTAGATGTCTTGTGCCTGGTGAAGCAGGTATTTTACACTCAGGGAGGCTGGCTCTAGCTGCCGGGGGAGGAGCCAGCGCCCAGGACAGCCCAACCCTGTCCTACAACAGGAAGTCTATTTCAGTCTTTTGCAAGATTGATTACAGTGAATGAACGTGAAACAGAACAACTTCCTGCTAAGTTTCCCTGATGCAAAATTTATGAATGACTTTGCACGCAGGGGTTTGTCAACCTAACTGACATCCATCCAGTGAAAGCTTTTCCAAAGAGGTTTATTTGTGACTGGACATTGCAGAATATGCAAGCTGTACATAGTGAACCACGTGGGTATTCAAGGTTGAGGCCAGGGAAGGTTTTCAAAGGCAAAATGAGGAGGATTAAAAAATTATCTTGAGCCGGGTGTGGTGGCGCATGCTTGTAATCCCAGTACTTGGGAGGCGGAGACTGGAGGATCCCGGTTTGTGGTCAACCTCAGCAACTTAGTGAGACCCAGTTTCAAAATAAAAGTATAAAAAATAGGGCCGGGGTGTAGCTTGGAGGTAGAACGCCCCTGGGTTCAATCCCTGGTACCGCAAAAAAAAAAAAAAAAAAAAAAAATTATCTTGAAAGCCGGGCGTGGTGGCGCACGCTTGTAATCCCAGTACTTGGGAGGCTGAGACAGGAGGATCGCAGGTTCGCAGCCAGCCTCAGCTACTTAGTGAGGCCCTCCACAACTTAGTGAGACCCTGTTGCAAAATAAAGAATAAAAAATAGGGCTGGGGGTGTAACTCGGAAGTAGAATGCCCCTGGGTTCAATCCCCAGTACCACAAAAAAAAATTATCTTGAGATAATAATCCTTGGCTACAAGCATCAAAAGCGGTAGTTAGTCAGTCCCAGAATAAATACATAGTGCTGGGCCGTTGTCCTTGCAAAAGTATCTTTTCGTGCAAGGTTGCGATGGCCTTTGTGCGCGGTTGTGGTTCTGGCAGTCTTTTGGGAAGGGTTCTTGTTGTCAGGGACATGTATTGGGATCTTCTCCTTCATAAACTCCCGGCTGCATTTATTATTTGTGGTTAGGGCTTGACACAAGCAGCTCCATTTTGATTCTGACAACTTTCACAGGTTTTCCCAATTTTTTAATTTGGCTAGTCTACTAAAAGGAAAGAAAAAGCACACATATTTTAATTTGTACCTATATATTTGTTCTGAGATAGTAAAAGAATTTCTTTCCCAGAGAATGGAAATTATCCATTTATCACTCAGACAGGATTTTTTTTTGGTACTTGGGATTGAACCCAGGGGCATTCTATCTCCACACTACACCCCTGGCCCTGTTTTGCTTTTTTAAAAAAATTTTTTTAGTTTGAAACAGGGTCTCAGTAGGTTGATGAGAGTCTCACTACTTGCTGAGGTTGTCCTCAAATCTGCAATCCTCTTGTCTCAGCTTCCAATTACTGGAATTACAAGCTTGTGCCACCAAGCCTGGCTCCAAACAGGATCTTTCTATGCTAATATTATTTATTTATTTATATATTTGGGATTTGGAGCTTTGAACAATTATGTCTACAATAATGTTTAAAATTTCTTGTGCCTACTTTAAATACAAAACAAAACAAAAAACTCTGTGGTTATAAAATGCTTTACAGCTGGGTGTGGTGGTGTGTGCCTGTAATCCCAGTACTTGGGAGGCTGAGACAAGAGGATGGCAGGTTCAAGGCCAGTTTCAGCAATTTAAAAAAATATTCATCAACTTAGAGAGACCCTGTTTCAAACTGGGGTTCATCCTAAGAATGCAAAGCTGGTTCAATATACGCAAATCAATACATGTTATTCACCACATAAATAGAACTAAGGTAAAAAATCACACAATCATCTCAATAGATGCTGAAAAAGCATTTGACAAAATCCAACACCCATTCATGTTAAAAACACTGCAGAAAATTAGAATAGAAGGAACTTCCCTCAACATTATTAAGGCAATATACAATAAACCCAAAGCCAACATCATATTGAATGGGGAAAAACCTGCAGGAATTCCCTTTAAAGTCCAGAACAAGAGAAGGATGCCCACTATCACCACTCCTTCTCAATATAGTCCTCGAGACTCTTGCCAGAGCAATAAGACAAGAGAAGGATATCAAAGAATTCAAATAGGAAAAGAAGAATAATATACGCATGTCTCATAATCAGTGGTCATGAGGTTATAGTATAAAGTCCCACCCACCTATACCTGAGACATCTTATTGATCCTGTGCATATCTATTGGATGACATAATGCAAGTATTATTGAATTAGAAAATCCTTTGTGACTCAGAATAAAGAAAAGTGCATTTTTTTCTGATAAAATTTCTGCTAGAACTATGAAAACTATGATTCAGCAAGATCTTTATTAGGTAATTGGGATTCATCAGTCAGCTACTTCTGTGTAACCAGTGAGCTCATTATAATCATCACCACTTAATGGCTCATGACTCTTTACTGTCTTCGTGATGGAGTCTTTTCTAGTGTATCATATAGTTGAAATCATATCATAGGTAGCCTTCCCAGACTGATTTTTTTTCACGTAACAATACGCATTTAAGTGTCTTCGTGACTTGATGGTTCACTTCTATTTTTCACTGGGCCACTATTCCATTGTCTGGATATACCACAGTGTGCTTATCCATTGGCCTTTTGGAGGGCATCTTGATTGCTTCTGTTTGGGCAATTAGGAACAAATCATAATTTTCTACTTGTTCATCATGAGTCATGAGTCAGCGAATTCAACCTAGGTGAAAGTTGGAAAGCCGGACTTCTTTTTTTAAAAGCAGGAACTCAGCTAGAAGGGGAAAGAAAAGTCGAATGGGGGCTTCTTCCTCAGCGATTGTTTCCTCTGTGCAATGGGGTCCAGAAGAGAACTGAACAGCAGCATCAGTGGTAGCCCATGTCTGCAGTCCTGGTACTTAGAAGGCTGAGATGGGAGGAGACCAGCCTGGGCTACATAGTGAGACCCTATTTCAACAACAAAACCAAAAAACCAGAATGAGGCTGACACATCTAGGGATGGGCTATATTCAGCTCTGGTTAAACCCTGATTAGAATTATCTGTGATGTTTGGTTAATCAGCAATTCAGGGGTCACGACATTGGACCTTGACATGGTATGATGTTACAGCCTGCAGGTAGTTTTTCTGATTTTATGTGTTGTCACTTTGTGTGTGTGTGTGTGTGTGTGTGTGTGTGTGTGTGCCTGTGGTACTGGGAATGGAACCCAGGGGCATTCTACCTCTGAGCTACACCACCAGCCCTATTTTATTCTTTTTATTTTGAAACAGGGTCTCACTAAGTTGCAGAGGGCCTCACTAAGTAGCTGAGGCTGGCCACAAACCCGGATCCTCCGGTCTCAGCCTCCCAAGTACTGGGATTACAAGCATGAGCCACCAACACCCGGCTGTGTTGTCACTTTTTGAAAATTAAAGTGAAATTAACCTCCAGGCTATAGATGATGGTCACAGCTCATGGAGGTCAATTGGCAGGATACTTTGCACTTATACATGGAAAATCTTAACATACTTCACTAGTTATATTATTTACTTCAACATTAATAATCAGGTGGTCATGAGATTGTAGTATAAAGTGCCACCCATTTACACCTGGGACATCTTATTGATCCTGTGCATATATCTATTGGATGACAAAGTGCAAGTATTATTGAATTAGGAAAGTTTTTCTGACTCAGAATAAAGAAAGGTGCATTATTTCTGATAAAATTTCTGCTAGAACTATTAAAACAATGAGTCAGTGAGATCTTAATTAGGTAATTGGGGTTCATCAGTCAGCCACTTCCGTGTAACAAGTCAGCTCATTATAACCACCCCCACTTATTGGCTCATGACTTTGCAGGTTGGCAGTTTGGGCTGGGCCGGTTGGCAAGCTCATCTTTGCTGCACGTGGTGGCCTTTGGACTTGCTCTGTGTTCAGGCCTCGTTTGGGGAGGCTGAGATGGCAGGGAAGGCTGAGACCCCTCTTCACAAGTCTCTCACCCTCTGGGTGTCTAAGGTGCATTTATTCACACGGCAGTAGCATCCTCACGGACCTACTCTTGGAGTGTATGCATTATTACTTCTGCCACATTCTGTTGTTCAGGGTCAGCTGCAAGACCAGTAGAGAGTCTAGGAGTAGAGGTAAGTACTCCACCTCTTGATGGGAGTTATTGCAAAGAGTCTGTGGCTATTTTTAACCAAGTCCAGAAGGCTTAGTACAAGTTTTATTTGTTTTTGTTTGTTTCTTATTGAACTGGGGATTGAATCCGGGGAGTTATATTCTACCTCCGAGCTATATCCCTAGCCCTTAAAAAAATTTTTTTTTCTTTTGAAACGCAGTCTCACTAGGTTGCTGTGAGTCTTACTAAATTACTGAGGTTGTCCTTAAACCTGCCACCTGCTGTCCAAACTCTCCAGCTGCAGGCCATGGACGGTTTCCCTCTTTGGTTTCCCATAACATCCTTAGGTGGGCTCTTTGCTTGGTCTAAATTGGGTTTCTCATTCCTGGCATCACACTGCCGTACATTTTCCTGTTGTCCCCTGTACTTCTCTATCCTTCAAAATGGTGCTCGGCATGTCAAGTTCCTCTTCAGTATCACCTCCCTCATGAAACCCTCTTTGACTAGCAACCTCCACCCTACAGATGAGATCTTTTTCCTTCCCTGAGCGCCACAGTACATAACTAAAATTTGCATATAGCACTTATGTTCTTACTTCCCAGTCTCCAAAACCAGATCACAAATTATCATGTGCAGATTTAACATATTTTGTTCTCTATGTTTATAAAGACAGGATTCCTAGTGGTTTCATGTTGCGTAATGGCTTATTTTAACCCATTTCCTAAATGGAAAAAACAAGTCAAAGAATTTGGAGACAGTGACACCATTTTGCCCCTGCAACATGTGTGCAACTAGTTATTTGAGCTATCTGTGATTGTTAGTGTACAATGAGGGATGAACCTATTTTCCTTCGACCTCTGCCTTCAAAAATCTATTGGAGCCGGGTGTGGTGGTACATGCCTGTAATCCCAGTACTTGGGAGCTAGGGAGGCTGAGACAGAAGGATCATAAGTTCAAGGACAACCTCAGCAACTTAGTGAGATTCTCAGCAACCTAGTAAGACCCTGTTTCAAAATAAAAAATAAAAAGAGATGGGATGGAGCTCAAAGGTAGAGTGCCCCTGGGTTCAATCCCCAGTATCCCCAAGAAAAATCCAATCACTTTTCCTTCACTTTTGAGTATTCAAACAATCAGATTTTTTTTTTAGGATTTAAGAGCTACTCACCAGTTAAGAACTTCAAACTATAATACATTAATACATTTCAAAGTGGTTTCCTTTTCCCCATCTCAGACTTATTTTCGGGGAGAGAATTTAACAATGGGAAGAAGTCCTGTGGTCTCTTTTTTCACTCTCTTTGCTGTTTGCTATTTCTTCCCCCAGTTTGTCCTGGCAAGGACATCTGGAGCCATTCCTAATAAATTGCCAGAGCATCTCCTGAAAGCTTGGAAAAATTATGCCTACAGGAGATTATGTGAAGACGCTAGAAATTCCTCAGCAGAGGCAGGGATCTAAAGGTTCAGAGAAACCGGGGGTGGTGGTGCATGCCTGCAATCCCAGTATTTGGCAGGCTAAAACAGGAGAATCCCAGTTTCAAGGACAGCCTCAGAAAGTAGTGAGACTCTCATCAACCTAGTGAGACCCTGTTTCAAAAATAAAAATAAAATAGGAATGAGAGTATAGCTCGGAGGTAGAATGCCCCTGGGTTCAATCCCCAGTACCTTAAAAAAAAGAGGTTCAGAGAGATGGGCATGTTAGAACTGACTCCTGTGCAACACCAGGGAACTACTATGTGATGACATTTACTAGGAAGACCCAGAGGACCTGCTCTTCACTAAAGCAATAAGGATGGCATTCTTGAGGGAGGCACAGGCATCTCAAATGCCACCTGTCCCACGTAGGCCAGTGTTGACAGTAGGAGATGCCATGGGAAACCAAGCTCCCTGGAGTCCATAAGGATGATAGGATCGGGACTAGCAGACACTAGGGGGCAGCATAGAACTGTGAGAGGAAAGGTAGACTTGGTGGAATTAGTTGGCTGTATTAATTGCCATGGTAAACCTGAAGGAAGACAGGTGGATGCAACTAACCTAATGGACACCAAGGCCAGAGTGACAACCCGCGGGCTTTGTTTGGCCCTCAAGAATCTGTGTCAAAGACAATAAAACATGGTGTGCTAGAAGCAAGATACATGGACACACAATGAAGGTGTTGCTTAATATATGTACTATATAAACAAGATCTTGAGTGGGTCAGCACCACAACTGAAAATCATGGACACTTGTCCAGTTCTAGGAACTGAGACAGTTTTCAGAATTAGAATACACTGATTGAAGAGACATGTCCCCTTGGGAAAGTTCCCCATAGCACCATAGCAAGTAATGACAGTAGATCAATCCTTCCTCAAAGGAACCTACTGCCATGTATCCAGAGAACATATTCAATAGGGAAAGTGAATGCCCAAGTAAGTTTAAGGCCATGGATAACCTGACATAGATACCAACTGACCCCCACACAGCACCAGCCTCCTTATTAGAGCATGGATGTTTGGAGACCAAGTGATAGATGGAGTCCTAGCCCAAGAGAGCTGTGGACTACTCATGACTAGAAGGACCCTTACATTGGTTCTCTATGCAGTAGGTATTGATCATGCAAAAGGCTAAGCAGAACCCCCTAAAAGGCCTCTATGATCTCCATCTTTAGGCAAAGATAGTTAAGTTGAAATCAGCAAAGCAACCTGCAGTGTTTGTGTCACCCTCCAACACTTAAAGAATGCAGGAGTGAAAACTCATTCGATTCACCAGTTTGGTCCTTGCTTAGACCAGATAGATGATCGAGTGACAATGGTCATCGACATGTGGACATTCTGGTCATCGACTCACTATTTTGATGATACCATGCCCATTGGACCTGGTAGCAGGAAAAGACTAGTAAGACATGTTTGTCTCTTCAGGGGAAGAGATATAACCCCTTTCAAAGAGTCAGAGGCCTGACATATGGAACTTTGAGATGCAATAGTCTAGACCGGGGTTGGCAAACTACAGCCCATGGGCCACATCCAACCACTGACTGTTTAGGTGTGGTCTGCAAGCTAAGAGTAGTGTTTGCATTTTTAAATGAGTGAAAAAATCAAAAGAATATTTTGTAATGTGAAAATGTTTTTAAAATCAAAGTTTAGTATTACAAACAGTCTTTGTGACACAGCCACATTCATCATTCATTTGTTTAAGTATTGTCCATGGCTGCATTTGAGTTTCAACAGCAGAGCTGCAACAGAGACTGTACGCAGAACTCTCATCTCTTTATGCTGCTGCTCAGTGAGTCCTAACAGTATTTCACATGCCAGGCATATTTTTTAAATTTTTATTTTATTTTATACTAACAGTGCATGTCTTTCATGTCAAAACAAGAAAGTAGACTTCAGAGGTTGCACTTTAAAGTCACTGTAGCATGAGGTTTCTTATTGAATCTGATAGGAAAGCATGTGTTTATTATGCACTGACACTATAACTGTGCCCAAACAACATACTGCATGTCAACGTTACCAGACTAAACACACATCACAATGTTTCCAACTCACAAGGAAGCAACAGGTGTAAAAATTGGGAAATTTAAAATGGCATAACTCATTACAGTAGAATTTCTTCACAAGAATGTAAGTGCAAATGTAAATGCAAGTGGGCTAAGTGGCCCATGTGTTAGCAAGCAAGGAAAGCCACTGACCAATGAGAAGTTATTTAAACTATGCTTGATTGCAGAGCTGAAGAAGGGTGTCCAGAGAAAATAAACTTGTTTATGAACATCAGCTTTGGGGTAAGAACAGTTGGTTGAAAACCAGAGAACATTGGGAGCAACATCAGTTAGTCATCAGTGGTTATAAAATGAGGCTACCGGTTCTGAGTCTTTCCTGGTCTCTTGATGAATTGGCAAGTGCTACTAATAGTGTTCAGCTGCTGCTTTTTACTTCAGGTGCCAATACTGAGTTTAAAGTGACTGAGAAATTTGGTTCTAATTCTACAAAGTGAACAGTATTTTCAAAGAACAACTACAAGTGAACAGTATCTTCAAAGATGTTGAGAAAATCTCGAATTAAGTACATCCTGAAGTAGAGTCTTCTAAGATGTGGCCCTACTCATGGTGGTCAAAATTTGTGTGGATCAGACAATGGCTTAGTTAGGCTGCCTTGAACCTGCGATCCTCCTGTCTCTGCCTCCCAAGTACTGGGATCACAGGCATGCACCATTGTATCTCGCTATTCAGTCAGTTATTTAATAAATACCTACTTCATTTAGAGCTAAGACTCATACACATACTTCCAAATACAGAAATGTGATGATGAATGACTTCTGGCTGGTAATGAATATTGAAAATGGAGAATCATTGCTCCAGAACTTGTCAGTATCTTCCTGACAAGTGGTATGGAAAGATAATTCACTCACCAGCCAGCGGGCATATGCTGGTGTGCTCAGTTATGATCAGCTGAGATACTAAGTGATTCAGGCTTAATGTTTTTATCATACTCCCTCTTGACATTCAAGTGGTTTTCAAAAGCTTTCTAATCTATCAGAAAGATAATGTATGACCAGCAATATACATATGTTGCAGTCAACTTGGTGGAGCTCTCTGTACAGTGATGTAAATTAGAATTTCATCACATTTATCAGTTTTTCATGAAGTAGATTATAATGGAACTTCCCCAAATCATTCCTGAGTATCCTAACAAAAATGAACTTTTTTTGAGTACTGGAGATTAAACCCAGGGGCTTCTACCTCTAAGTTACACCTACAGCCCTATTTTTTATTCTTTATTTTGAAACAGGGTCTCACTAAGTTGCAGAGGGCCTCACTAAATAGCTGAGGCTGGCTGCGAACCTGTGATCCTCCTGCCTCAGCCTCCCAAGTACTGGGATTGCAAGCATGCGCCACCACGCATAGCAAAAAAATGGACTTTTAAATTTGCAGTACTATACGCTGGATCTTGATCTCATAACAAACCCTACCAGTGTGTTGGCAACCTGTAAGATTCAGTTTGAGACGGGCATGGTGGCGCATGCCTGTAATCCCAGTACTTGGGAGGCTGAGACAGGAGGATTGCAGGTTCGAGGACAGCCTCAGCAAGTAGTGAGACTCTAATCAACCTATCAAGACCCTGTTTCAAAATTAAAATAAAAAAATAGGTCTGGGAGTGTAGCTCAGAAGTAGTGCCACAAAAAAGAAAAAGATTCAGTTTGAGCCTTCTGCCTCTCTTAAAGTTACCAGTACTAACATAAGACACATCCACTTTAAACTGTATTTGAATTGAATTAATTTTTAATTGCTCTACCAATTTAAGATTAATAAAGTAGCTAATCAGTTAATTAATGAATTAAATCAATAGAACTGAATTTAATTAGTTGAATTTAAACTATATATATTAACTGGTGATAAATACCAGAAAAAATTTGCGTATAACATGGAATAGAACAGATAACATTAAACATTTGGAGGGCTTTCATGAGGAACAGGATAAGGCCTGTCTGTGTTGTCACAGCATAGAATTGAGATTTATTTTGGAAAATACAGGAAGGCGCATGAGAAAGACCTTTCTAAACATGAGACTTTTCTAAGTATTATTTGCAAACTGAATTCCTGGTCACTAGAGGTGTTTGAACATTAGGCAGACTGTGATGTTGAAGATGTGGAGGAACTTCAGTGCCTCTAGGCCCCACCAGCCTTGAGAGTCTACACCCCCAGGCTGGCTGGCACAGGCTGAAGCTTCTGAATCAGCCACATCTTTTCTCTGGCAGCCCAAAGCCCGCACCTGCTTGTTAGCCTTGGAGTCATACAAGCCCCAGCTCAGCTCACACGCACAAGTGTGCATGTCGCAGAAGCAGGGCCGGCCTCCAGGAGGACAAAGCAACCATATTAGCTCATCGGGGCGCCTCCAGCTATGAACGTACAGCTTTTCATCTGGTGAATTCATAATGGATGATGTTGCACGGCTGATAATCGTGATGAAGCAAGTACTTTAAATCCTTGACTAAGTGCTTGCTTTCCAGCTTACCGGTAGAACAGAATTAAGCTATGAAACTTTAGGACTGTCTGCCTTAGAATAGAATTAAGTTTTATACAGAATTAAGTTTCTGTCTTAGAAAATCCTCTGTTTGTTTATGAAGAAATCAAGCAAGCTGAAAGGCAGAAGCTACACCCTGAGTGCTGGACTCAAAGAAGAAGAAAGAAGGAGTAGAAAGACTTATTTTCCTGAGACTACTTTTTCCCTCCGAGAGCCCAGGCAAAATTAAGGAAATGGGTTCAAAAGATCCAGGGCCTTTAGACCAGCTCCAAATTGTTGCCAAGAAGTAGCGAGCTTATGGTGTTGGAGAGACTCTTTCTGAGCTACATAATCCACAAGGCAAGCAGGAGAGGGGATTTATTTGGGTGGATGTGGAAGTATTAATACTTTAGGAAGAGTTGAGGTAACTAACTGGGTGTGGTGGTGCAGTCCTGTAATCCCAGGACTTGGGAGGCTGAGACAGGAGGGGCTCAGGTTTGAGACCAGCCTCAGCAACTTAGCAAGACCCTCAGCAACTTAGTTAGACTCTGTTTCAGAGTAAAAATTTTCTGAAAAGGGCTGGAAGTTGTATAGCTCTGAGGTAGAATGCCTGTGGGTTCAATTCCCAGTCCCCCCCAAAAAAAAGAATAATTGTGGTTTCTCACTTTCTCAATTCACTAACTTGTTCTGTTTCTGCATTTTTAAGAACACACTTATTGGGCAGGTGGCACAAACCTGTAATCCCAGTACTTGGGAGGCTGAGACAGAGGATCACAGGTTCAAAGCCAGCCTCAGCAACTATGCAAGGCTCTCAGCAACTTAGTGAGACCCTGTTTCCAAAGTAAAATAAAATAAAATAGGTCTGGGGGTTAACTTGGATGTAGAATGCCCCCAGGTTTAATTCCCAGCACCATAGAGAAAAAAAAACCAATGACAAAAAACACTTGGTGTGTGATTTATTCTAAAGACTATCAGCGACATGCTTATAATTATAATTATTATTATTATCATCATTATCATTATTTATAATAACTAACACCAGAAAAAGAGGTTCTTAAGAAAGAATGAGCTGGGATTTGTGGATATTTTGGAATCTCACAAGCCTACTCCTTACCAAGACTCCTCAGCCCTTGCCCTGGTAGGAGAGACATGGTACCAGTGTGTCTTGTACAGACAGAAAGCCAAAGCCCCAAATCCAAAGACAGGATGAGGACAATCCATATGCAAAGTCATGGTGTTGGGAGCTCAGCCAAGTTCACGACTGATAAAGATTATATTTGGAAGTAGTAGCACAAAGTGCAGAGGACCAACCCATGCAAAAGTCGATAGAGTTTAGTCCAAACGTGGACCTCACGACTGTCTCAAGTAATATTTAGAGACTGAAGTTTATAATGTTAATAGACCATTAAAACCTTAAGGCTGGGTGAATTTTGTTTTTACAGAAACCAAAAGTTAGCCCCTGTGTTTATATTGAGTGTTGAATTCCATGAAAAACAAGTAAGGATGGCTGATGAATGTATATAAAATTTTTATAAACGAGTATAAATCCTTATCACTGCTATAGGAATGAACTTCTTATTGCTAAAGAAACTCCAGATGTCAGTTACCTTCCCACACATACCTGAGGGGAAAAGAATGATGCAGACCCAGAGCAGATTGAGATGCGCAGGCCAGGGGACCTCACTCTTTGGTGAAGGCCCCGCTGGACAATATCCCCAGTCCCAAGGCTCCTTTAGTTTAGTTTTTTTTTTTTTTTTTGAAATAGGGTCTCACTAGGTTTCTCAGAGTTTCATTAAGTTGCTGAAACTGGTCTCAAGCCTGCCATCCTACTGTCTCAGCCTCCCAAGTACTGGGATTACAGGAGTGCGCCACCACACCCGGTTATGTGAGTACAACCTTATATTCACAGGTTCTGTAGACACTCAAGGGAAGAGATTTATACAAGGATGAGGGACTTGGAGGTTTATCTTCGAGTTCTGCCTAGTAGAGAGAAAACAGGAAATAAAAGGAACTTTAGGTAACCGAGGAGAGTGACCAGTAATAGCGGAACAGGATAAAGGAAGAGAGGTGGGGAGAGGAAAAGGAAGAACTGAGGAGACAGTTCAAGTTATGCTGTGCCCGTGCATGAAGAATCACTACCAATCCAGCTGTTATGTATGGGGGGGAGACTGAAGTTTATAATGTTATTCCTTTCAGGGGTGCAACCTGAAGGGAATCACACCGAGACCTGCGTGCATGTCTGTTTATGAATTTGAACCTCACCAAGATATATAATTACCATAACCAATTTAAAATATAGATATAAACATATAAATAGAGTGCTAGTTTTGCATACTGTGTCTCCCTTGGGATAGAGAATGGCTAGGGATCCCGGCAAGGCTGTCCTGGCCAGCACCGGGCCTGTCTCTGAAAAGCAAATGCCTGTACCAGATGGATAAAGACCCAATAAACTCCTCCAATGGAATCAGGCCATTTGGATTCCTTCACAGGGGCCACAAATGTCAACAGTGGGACTAATTTGTATGACAAGTTCCCTGTCAAAGTACAGCGGGCAGGAGTGCAAAGTCACGGTGCTGGGGAAGCTGCCAATACTTGTAGAAACAGCTCAAGGTGCTTTGCTGTGAGAGTCAAATGAGTCAGGAGAAAGAATAAATATAGAGATAGGCTACTGAGAAAGCAGGGCGGAAATATGTTCCCGATGATGGAAGAAATTCTGGCCAGAGTCACATCCCAGTAATCAGTCACTAGATAAACTACTCTATTTGTTTTCTTTTTTTTTCTCCTTAGTGTGATAACAGTTCCTGCAGGAAGGCAGCTAAGGGCATCTCCTGTCAGAGTTTTTCAAGCATAACTGGTATTCACGCTGTAACAGATCTTATTAAAATCATAATGCCAATGACATTGTTATAGGGTACATACTATTTTAACTTAATTTAGTCATCTAGACCTACAGCTCCATTAAAACTGTCTAGAAGCTCTCCCGTGGGGTCCCAAATCAATAACCTCTTTATCAGCCATAGTCATCTTTTGAGGATGGGCTGTTATACTCTCGGACCATCTTAATAACTCATCTGATGGAGCCCGCCATTTCCTCTGGGCACACAAAAGCCGGCTAGTTAATTGTGTGGCATTAACCTATTGCCAGGCATCAGAACTGAAACCGGTAAGAAGAATTAATTGTGCCTTTTGATTCCTTCCCTCATCTCCTGAGTTTCCTGCTTGATATGGTCTGACATTTTTATCTGGAATTCAAACACAAACATCATTATTTTTTACACAAGCATATCTTCTGCCAAGAGTTATTAATGGAGAAGGATCCTTTCTATTTTCGAGTCAGGGGATCCTTTTTAGAAGACCTGAGGAATAAGTTGAGCCAGTGAATGAGTTTCCATTGCATGCCTCTGAGATGCTGGAAGAGAATTATCATCAATTTGAAAGAAA
Source organism: Glis glis (assembly GCA_004027185.1). NCBI lineage: Eukaryota > Metazoa > Chordata > Mammalia > Rodentia > Gliridae > Glis > Glis glis. Next base: position 14,878 of record PVJS01041124.1, read on the forward strand.
AAAAATTTTAAGAGTAATAAGTAAAAAATAAATAAAGTAAAAATAAAGTAAAAAATAAAGTAAAAAAATTTAAGAGTAATAAGAAAATCCTTAGGGAAAGCACAACTCCATATTCCCTCTTTTTTTGTTCTAAAAGAGATTTTTGAATTGGGGTTACTAATGTAGTTTGTTTTTAGATAATGAACATTAAAGCATTGTTTAGGTTATTATGTTAGAAACAGTATATCTGTAATATTAATAGACAAAAATTATAAGGACCTATAAGGAGAATATAAAATAAAGTTACTAGGGACAAAAACAAATCCAGTTTGTATAATAGTTTTGATAATATCTGATCATATAGACAATTTCTTATTTAAATTTGACTTTTTATATATAATTATTATTAATACCCAATTTTAATTAGAGCGGCATGATTTGGAATGCCAAACATTTAAGCACTTTCAGTTATCTTTGCTTAAGAATGGTCATAATACAATTAATTATAAATATAAATCTTAAAAAGGTATATTACTATCAATAGTTTTTGCTTAGAAGATATTAGCTTGCTAAACTGTATTTTTAAGCTTTGTATTTTAGAAGGAACTTATGAGAAAAAAGTTATATGTAACTTACAAGGAAGTAATAATTAGCATCACAGTTGCATTATATCAATAACCCTTATTATGGAGTGAAATTCAGAATTTACTGCTTAGTAATATTTTATATTTAGCAATTGGATGTTTAGCATTTTGACTTACACAATTTAGATTTTTTAAGGCTAAGACATTTATAAAAGCATATACCATTTATATTTACCCATTTTAATAGCTGTTTTAGATTATCTGTAAAAATCAAGATGTTAAACAAGCATAGTTAGTATTTTAAGCCTTTTTTCTTTCTGTAAAGGAAAAAACCTAAACAAAAATGGTCATTATATTTAAAACATAAAAAAATAGATAGATATAATCCTGATTGGCAAGTATCCTGAAAAGAAATCATGTTAATAATTTTTAATATGTTGAGTTAATTTATTTTTCAAGAATTTAGGTCATGTGAACTGAAAAGTATTTGGGTCCATTTTAGTTGTTGTTATAATTATTTTGTTTATTTATGAGTACTCATTTATTTGAAAGTCAATTTTTGGTACCATAGACATATAGTGCTCTTACACATATAAACATATATAAATATAGACAAAAAATATCTTATAGCTTTAATTTGCCAGGTATCTTATTTTTTCTGACAGGGTACTAAGCATTGTGCCAGATTTAGTTTCAGATTTTAAAACACAACCTATAATAGATATCTATTTTGTTCCAGTGAGCAACAGACTATAATATAGAGGACACAAATATGAACACATATATAGCAGGGGATGTCTGGGGCAGAGTCCACCAGTCAAGGCTGACACTAAATCAAATGATTTAGGTGGCGACTTGTCACTTTGAGGAAGACTATACATCAGACATTACCACAGATATTTTTAGGGGGAAAAAACCAAATATTTAGATATTTTATCATTTTTTAGAATAAACCTTTATTTTTAATTTACATTACAACCAAACTGGATAACAAGAACTAATTTTTTTCTTCATTTTTTAAGTTTTTTACCTTATTTATCTAATACATATTCCAGGGATACATTTTTATGGATAGCATGATTTAAAAAAATTTTTTTAAAGCTTGAGATATGCATCCCTCATTATATTTTAAAAGCCAAACAGTATTTTAAGCAGGGGTCAGTAAAGGATGAGTGAGGACTTTTTAAAAATGTAAAGTCAAAAGGAACATGTTTTCTTAAAATTTGTTGTAAATTCTTTGGATTAGGACCCTGCATAACAGGATAGACGGACATGATTTGTTGGGAAATAGGATCTCTGTCACCTTGTCCTGTATTTAATCCCTTTTTTATAGTTTTAAAAGAATTATTGGGAGACCACTGATCAGGCGGAGAGGAAAGGATGTTGTTATCTTTACTTTCATTTTTCCCCGCAGCCAGCTCAGGAGGCGCTGAAGGCTGAGTGGCAGCATGATGAGTCTCATTCTGAGGGGTCTCCTTGTTAATGACAGGGAAAGCTTGAATCTCGTGAAAGGGTTCTAAACAAGCCTTAACAAGAGCCCAAGTAGAAAAGATGGTTATTGGTACTTTCATTTTCTGATGTCGATATGGTTTTAAAGTTTGTCCTACTCGATCCCACACCTGAGGATCTAATATTCCCTCCTCGGGGAACCAAGGGCAGGTTGGTCTAACCCTATCTATTAGTTCCTTTACAGTTGGCTGACTGACAGAAGCTCCCTCTTTTGTGAGCAAGCAGCGAAACAAATTATAATACTTCGGCATATGAAACAGATCATTCCCTTTTGTGTCCTAACCCTGGGTTACCCTTCCAAGCTGGTCACGACCCTGGCAGCTGAAGGGATGCGAGTGATTCACCAAAACTCTAAGGTTTCTCGGTCCACGTTGGAATGCCAGTTGTGATGGTCTCGGTGCCATGGTTGCTGCTTGCTGAAGTCCCTCGCATGAACAACTCTGGGTCCAAAATTATTGTTTTATTTATTTATTTATTTATTTATTTATTTATTTATTGTGGTACTGGGGATTGAACCCAGGGGCATTCTACCTCTGAGCTATATCTCTAGCCCTATTTTTTATTCTTTATTTTGAAACAGGGTTTCACTAAGTTGTGGAGGGCCTAGCTGAGGCTGTCCTTGAAGCTGCGATCCTTCTGTCTCAGCCTCCCAAGTACTGGGACTACAAGTGTATGTCACCACAAAATTATTATTTTGATATTTAATATTTAGGGTCGGCTGGAGAGAAGGTAAGATGGCAATTCTCCTGGCCTTCTGCAGCCAGAACCTTTCTTTATTCAAGGTTTAAACGGCAAATGGCCAGGAAGTCACAAGTTAAGTTTAGCATTACCAGTTAAATTTTAGGGAAAGGCAATCACAAGCTAGGTTTAGGAAGTGGCAAGGTGAATTGGTCAGGATTCACTAGACTAACAGAATTCACAGAATGAGTATATGGAAAAAGGAATTTATCAGATCAGCTTACAATGTAGTCCCGAGTTCCGACTGCACGTGGAGAGTCAGAGGAACCAGTAGCTGGTCGAGTGGTCTAAGAGCTCTTCGGAGAAACGATGGTGAAGTTTCAGTTCGAAGGGCTGGAGGCCGACGATCTTAGACAAGAGCAGAAGATCAAGAAGCTCTTCAGAGAAACGGCGAAGTTGGAGGCCGATGATCTCAGA
>PVJS01041125.1:5651-18207 GCA_004027185.1 Glis glis
AAAAAAAAAAAGTAAACAAGTAAACAAATAAATAAATAATAAGTAAATGGACTGGTGGTGTAGTTCATAGGTAGAATGCCTCTGGGTTCAATCTGTAGCACCAAACCAAAAAAAGAAAAAGAAAAAAAGAAAGAAGAAGAAATGTTCTTAGGATACTGGACACACAAACATGGTGTTGGGGTGGAGGAAACTTTGAGCTGGAGATGAAGACCTGGGAGTCCTAATTATACATTAGTGAAAAGTAAGAGAAAGGGTGGACTCACCAGGGATAGCATATAGACCAAAGGAGCAGACGATATACCACAGTCCTGGGAATGACCACATTATGTGGTACACTAATGATGGTCACCCACCAAAGCCCAAGGAGGCGAAGCTCCGGCACTATGAAGGAAAGCAAGACAGCAGGTATTAAAGAATGAGGACACTGGTCAAATGAGTTGTGAATGAAAACAATTCGCAATTAAAACAATTTGATTTGGCAGTTTTCTTTCCTGACTAAACATTTACTGAGCACCCAGAGTGTTCCAGGCACTGTTGTGGATGTTGGGAGAGGGCAAGGTAGCCAGGGTTAATGTGGTGCCTCTCAAACTTTAAAGTGCATCTCAGTTCTCCAGGGACCTCTTTCAGTAGCCTGGGTAGGGTCCAGGGCCCGGCATTTCTAACAGACTCCTGGGTAAGGCGAATGCTGTTGATCTGCACGTCCCACTTTGAGCATCAGGGGGAGAGACTGTCTGATGTTAGAGCCCATTACAAGGAGCCAACCTTGACTTTCAATGGGATACTGGGACCTATTGGTGCCCCGAAGGTGTGTTTCACAGGGATGTGGGATTGAAGCCAATAGACATGGGGTAGAGAGTGGTTGGAGGTTGGAGGGAGGACCTATGAAGATGGAGAGTTTTGATTGGTAATGACACAACTGAAATGGAAACCTTTGGCTGCCTGTGTTCCACTTTGATTGACCAAAATTCACAGCAGGAAGATTCTCCAGATACTATTTTCTTTCCCTCAACCATGCCTTCTCCCTCCTTTTTTTTTTTAAACAAACAAAAAGCAAAAACATATAACATGCCATTTTGAGGCCCTTCTAATCTTTTTATTTTTCTTTGTACTGGGGATTGAACCCAAGAGTTCTACTTCTGAGCTACACCACCAGCCCTATTTTATTTTTTATTTGGGGACAGGGTTTTGCTCCATTGCTGAGGGTGGGCTCAAACCTGTGATCATCCTGCCTCAGCCTCCCAAGTACTAGGATTACAGAAGTGCATCACAGCTCCTGGCCCCTTCCAGGGATATAGCTTAGAATTTGGTCTATTCCAGGCATATAATTATTAAAATAAAAACACAAAAAAGGTTGGACTTGGAATATTAGGAAGAAGATGTGTTTAGGAATTTGGAATGTTGATTTCTTGGCCCAGTGACTTATGTGTTAATGTTTTGGTTAATTTAGTCTAAAATTATTTGCACCATAAATTTTGAATGATTCCATTAAGCCGTTTGTATGTGGCAGGCCCATTGAATGTCTGTCTTTTCAAAGTTTGTGGGTAGATGCTGTTGCTAACATTGTTTGGTTTCATTTTGTTTTGAGGGGATGTTGTCGAGGTATTTAGAGTTGGGAGAAGATGCATATTTTAGTTTTTCTTCAGCAACCATTTATGTCCTTTCTCCAGACCTCAGCTGCATGGGGCCAGGGGATGATTTAAGTTTGCAACCAAGGTCTCCCAGGACTTATGTGGACTAATTGGTATGAATTTTCAGAATCTCTGTTGATTAAGAACTTATGACCATGACACTATGTGTTAGTCATCTTTTTGCCTCTGTGACCAAAATACTTGACATGAACAACTTAAGGGAGGAAAGATTTATTTTGGCTATTTCAGAGGTTTTAGTCCATGGTTCACTGGCTTCATTGCTTTGGGCTTGAGGTGAGGCAGAACATCATGGTGGAAGGGTGCAGTGGAGGAAAGCTGCAGAAAGAGAGAGAGAGAAAGAGAGAGAGAGAGAGAGAGAGAGAGAGAGAGAGAGAGAATGAGAATGACCCCAGGGACAAGGACAAGATATACTCTTCCAGGGCATGCTCCCAATTTCCTACTTCCTCTAACCACACCCCACCCATCTACAGTTTCCACTACCTCCCAGCAGTCCATTCAGTTATCAGTGGATTAATCCACTAAGGAAGTAAGAGCCCTCATTATCCAATCACTTTCCAAAAGCCCACTCTGTGAACATTGCTGCATCAGGGACCAAGCCTTCAACATAAGAGCTTTTGGGAGGCATTCCAAATCCAAACCAAAATACACTTGTATAGTCATCCTCTCCTCTATTAAGAGACTTGCCCAACTGTAAACCACCTGAGATTCAAGGTAAACAAAAGGGACGAATGCAAAATACCCACTTCTTTTTAGCGCACCACCAGCTTTCTGTTTCATATTCTACTTCTTTGTAGCAAGTTTGTGGCACATGGTCCAGTACTTAATTATATGGTTGGTTGACATGAATCCCACATTACTGGGAAGGAATTAGAAATCTGACACTATTTTGGACAGGGACTACAGAATACTTCCACCCATTCTATGACTTGGCTCCTTCGCCAGGGAAGGTCAGCATCGCATCTTCTCATCAGGAGTCCTAGCTCTGGCATGCTTCCCTGATGAGGAGTTTCTCTTCACAGATTATTTTACAGTCATGCATGCGCAGTGGCAACGCAGAATGAAGTGAACTTGTCCCAGGTAGAATTACAATTCTCCTTTCCAACCTTCTTCCTATGGGATTTGCCAATCAACAGACCAGGAGTTATGATAGAAATATGTACCACTAAGAAACGCAATGAATGTTTCAGTGGCTAGATAGATCTGTGAATAAATGGGTGGAACACTCTGGAAAAGGGATTCGATATTTTTATTATTACTTACTCAAAGTACATTATTTAACTAAAAAAATTATAAATGCCTTTTAAAACTCATACCAGCATACTTTTTAGTCCTTCCCTAAAGACTCCCAAATCTCCAATTGGTGATAAACTAGAGAACTATAAAAGTTTATATAGTTTTTCCCTGAATGCATCCCTGGAAATCTTCCTAAGAAGCAAATCATCATAAAGTTGCTCATATTTTCCTATAGGGATAGTGCCATAATTGGGAGTAGAGAGACTGACTGAGGATTTGGAATAAAATAAATCATAGATATGGCCACCAATCTACCATAAATGCAAAGCTATAACTGCTATAAACCTCAGTGGTTACTTAACATTTTTAAATTATAAGTCGAAGAGGCCTATAATTTTATTACTGTAATGGACCATGGGGATTATCTTGTCCAGCCCACAATTTGGAGATAAGGAAATTTAAATCAAAGAAGATTAAATGATTTGCTTAATGTAGTTAGAAGCAGAGCCAGAAAAGGACTAACTCCATGCTTCCCTTCTGCTAAGTTCTTCCTTGGCAAAATGCTGCAAATGACACAGGTCAATACTGAGAAGAAAAGAGTAAAAATATGCACAGAGGAGATGGAAAAGTTATCTCATCATCCATGTAACCAAAGATTAATAGACTTATTATAATAAGATATTAATTTGATGTCATTTAATGACTCTCTTCTTAGAATTTAAGAGAATTTTTAAGGGACAAAAGGATTCCTTTTTCCTCCTTCTTAATAAACTCCCCTAAGCAAAATCATTGCCTTAGTACAAACTTTTGGCAAACTTTTTCTGTAAAGATCAGGCATAGATTGAGTAACTCTAGTCTGAAATACTTAGAACCAAAAGTGTTTTGGATTTTGAATTTTTTCAGATTGGGAATACTTGCATATCTTTAATGAGCTATCTTGGGGATGGGGCCCAAGTCTAAATATGAAATTCATTTATGTTTCATACACAGCCTGAAGGTAATTTTATACAATATTTTTAGTAATTTTGTGCGTGAAACAAAGTTCTATGGCATGGAATATTCCCTTCATGGCATCACATCAGTGCTCAAGAGCTTTTGATTTTGGAGCATTTCAGATTTCAGATTTTTGGATTGGGGAAGCTCAACCTGTAGTAAATATTTTAGAATTTTCAGGCCTGAGGTCTCTGTACAAGAACTCAACTCTGCCACTGTACTATAAAGCAGCCAGATGTGATATGCAAAAGAATGGGAGGGGCTGTGTTCCAGTAAGTCTCAGTGTATAGAGACTACCATTTGGATTTCACAGGGTCTTCATGTGGCACAAAATTTATATCCCCCAGTCTATCCTTGCATGTAATACATTTCTTACTTTTAAAAAAACTTTCCTTTCTTCCTGTTTTTGTTCTTTCCCAAGTTATCTCCTGTGGGTATTGAAGTTTGTAGTCTTGGCTTATCCAAAACTCCTGTTGTAATGTTTGAAAAATTGGTATTCTCTGTAATGTGGGCCACTATTTTCTCTTTGTTATTTTCATTCCTTAGAAGAAAAAAGAAAAGCAATGGCTCCAAACCACAAATGATAAGCCAACATCTTCAGCAGTCCAAATGCAGGAAACGACAGCTCTGTGGACTCGGGTGACTAGTTGAGAAAAGAATGAGAATGCTTTAACAAGCTCATATTGCTCCCAAGTAGGTGGACTTCGGTTTCCTGACCGAATCGGAGCCCAGAATCCTGGCAGCTGTCACTGGGAGTTATCAATGTGCTGAGATAGGTGCCCTTGCTCTTGCTGCCCTTTCTCAGGTATAGACTCAGGGCCTAACACCACTGACCTCTGAGCGGCCAGAACCATCTCATTCATGATGAGCTCTCCACACATGGCCGGAGCTTTGAGGAACTCCCTCCAACACACAGCCTAGCACGTGGCTAGCACCGAAGTGCCCCAGCCTTCCTCGGACCCACCCACAACTCTGAAGGGGACGTGAAGGAGCAAAAGGGCAGCTGGATGGATTGGTATGGGAAAAGGGAATGCCATTTTTCTTAACATAAAGGCCAATGGGGGGAATTGGGACAAGAGAGAGTGAGTGGGAAATGTCACGAATACTTAGCTCTGTAATCAGACTTCTGAATCTGTGTCAGAAAAGTCACATAACTTCTTCCTGTTTTCCTAAGTCATTGCTACAGAAATGGGACAGAATGGGGTTCCTGCATTCAGGCACTGTCCACTGACAGGGTGGAGAGCACCAGGCACCATGGCAGGAGCTGGGGTTTTACAAGCTGATGAAACAATTCCTGTTCTCAAGGAGCTTGCTCTAATGGAGAGCCGTGGACAATAGAAAGATAATGAAAATGACTGTGCACTGCGGTAAGTGCTCTATAACAACAGTGACACCGGGCTCTGTGTGCTTCCAAGAGGGTCTCTGGTCTAGTTTACCATGAGTAGGGAAAGGAAGAACAGTTGGAGGAAACAAAACACAAGCTAGGGAAAAGGAGGAGGAGGAGAGGCAGAGAAGAAAGATGGAGAAGAAACCACGACAGCTGGCATTTTTAGGTGCTTACTATATGCCAGGCATCATTTTGGGATGTTTATAGATATTGCTTCAGTTATTAACTGGTTACGGTCATGATCTCTTTTGATACCGCAAAGGAGAAAGGTTAGGTTGCCTGCTCAGTGTCATACAGCTAATAAGTGGGAAAACTGCAATTCCAGTCAGGCATCCCAGCTCTAGAGCCTCCACTCTTACCCTTTACACAGAGAAAACTGCAGAAGAGAGTATGGTGTGTTCAGAAGTAACTGCAAGTTACCTGGTGTGGTTGAATGGGGCCACATCTCTGTAATACACAAACGCATCAAAAAACGAACACACTTCAAATAGAGTATCACGCAGAGAGGCACTTCTCAGCCTTGTTCTCATTGTAGTACACACAGAAAGTGATCGCTGGAGGAAACTGGATAGGATTGGAGGCATCTGTCCGGTGCATGGTGGAAAACAGAGACTTTTTATATTATGTAATTATGACAAAAGAAATAAAAGTATTGAAGATACTAATATAAAATTTATATAAAAATTCTACAGACTATCTTTTCAACATTTCTGGTGAAGGACTTGAGCCTGCTTCCACAAATGTAACTTTTATATAACAGATTTTATGCTTCAAATGGCTACAAAGAGCTTCCAATTAAGAGATTTTAATACTTATCTCTTTAAAGTCTTTATAGACACCATCAATGAGAAACTTTTTTTCACACAGACAGGTAATAAAACATTTTAAATGTTTTATTTTACTACCATTCAAAATTTACAAAAGTTGAAATTATATTGATGTATCTAAAAGCTCTTCTTTTTCTTTCATTGACAAAGGTGGAAATGAGAAGGGATTTCCAAAGCAATTAAACAGTCTTAAATGAAGCATTTCAAGGTAATGATGGAGCTCGCATTAACAGAATCCACATGCAGATTTAGGCAGTTGCCTTGCAGCTAGTGGAGCTAAGCCTAGAAGGACACATCCGCCCCGACCTGACCTCTGTACTTGATTATCTGAAGACAGAGATTCCTGCCTTACACCCTCTACCACCTGCCCACAACCATCCCCTCCTTGGCCTGCTCTCTGTGCCCCTGGAGCGCCTGGGATACAAACTTCTCGAGTAGTTCCAGGGGTACCTTGCCCACAATGCAGTGACTTGCTCTGCAGGTGCAGCTAAGTTAGACCCCCAAGTTTAGGGTACTCAGCACATCCATAGCAGAGCAGCAGGCCCAAGTCAGGGATCCCCACTTCTGCCTGTGGGTAGGGGGGCACACCATCAAGCCCCATCTGCCACCCTCTGAGAAGCCTCACAGCCTCAGGCCACCATCCTGGCTGCCCCAGGACCAAATGAATCAATTTCCGGTGGCACATCTGTAATTCATTCATGGCTCACCAGTTGGGAAGTTCTGAATTAAACAGTGCTAAAGCATGAAGGCTCTGGAGCCGGACTGCTTTAGAATCCTAGTTTCTCCTCTTCCCAGCTTTGTGACTTTTGGGTATGTTAGTTAAAATTTCTATTTCCTAGATTTCTCATCTGTAAGTTCATAGCCTTTTGTGTGTGACTGTACATACAAAGTGCTTTAAAACTGTCCTCATTACTTAGTAAATGTGAGCTGTGGTTACTATTGCCAAATCCATCAGTTGAGCATCATTCATTTAATGATTACATTTAAAATACAACTTTAGTCAGGTGTGGTGGCTCATGCTTGTAATCCCAGTACTTGGGAGGCTGAGACAGGAGGATTGCAGGTTCGCAGTCAGCCTCAGCTACTTAGTGAGACCCTGTTTCAAAATAAAGAATAAAAATAGGGCTGAGGGTGTAGCCCGGAGGTAGAATTTCCCTGGGTTCAATCACCAGTAACAAATAAAAATAAAATACAAGTTTAATTATTGAAGTCTTTAAAGCTCCAAGGCCTTTTCTCTTTTATTCTCAAATAATCATTTAATATTTACTCGCTTATCTATTCATTTAACACGCATTTATTGTATGCAAGCCCTGAGTTATGGAGCTTACAGTCTAGTAGAGGAAAAGATAACAAACAAATAAACACAAGCATAGAGACTAATTGTGATAAGTACTATGAAGGAAAATAAAAGACACCAAATGATAATTTAGCAGCAGCATGAAATTACTTCATTCTATTTGAAATGTGGTGGGGAATTGCACTTTGAGCAAGAGATATTTAAGCTGAGGCACATAGATTGAGTAGGATTTGTCAAGAATGTGGGCAGGAACCGAGAGCAAATTCTAGACTAAGAAAATCACATGTGCAAGGCCCTAAGGCAGGATAGAAGTTGGTACATGTGAGAAATAGAGAAATCAGATAGCTGTACATCATGGATATGTGAGCAGATAAGACTGGCCTACTGTAGGGCCAGAAAAATAAGGAGTGGTCAGATCTCACAAGGCCCTGATAGGCCATCTCAGGGAATTTTATTTTAACCCTAGGATTTTGAATAGAATAGAAATATGGCTATTTCAGTCACCATTCTTACTTCTGTAATCCAAAACAACTGACCACTATAACTTAGAGGAAGGAAGATTTATTTGCTAACAGTTCTTAAAATTTCAGAGGTTCAGTCCATGTTAGGCTGGGTCTACAGAGCTCAGGGCATGGTGGTAGGATGCAAAGAGCTGGAGAAAGTGCAAAGTTTTGCTCTCACATTACAGAGGCCAGAAGCAAGAGAAAGAGAGAGCAAAGGGAGGAGAGACCATATATAATTCCCAAGGCCACATCCCCAGGACCCTTCCTCAGCAACCAAGCCCTGCCTAACATGGCCGCCTACTCTCCATAAGTCTTGGGGGACATTTTAGATCCAAACCATTACAATGGCCCAAACTATGGTATGTGTGGAATGGATTGGAAGGCAATGGAAACTGAGAGCCCATTAGGTGCTATTTGCAATAACCTTGGGTGAGAGATGATGGTTTAAACCAAATGGAGTGGAGATGAGATGGAGTCAGTGGAGAAGGAGAGACAGACATAGGTAGACTATAATATATTTTGAAAGTGATATATTTTTATTATATATAAGTGATATATTAAAAATTGGATGTGGAGGCAAGGTGAGGAAGAAGGAGGAGAGAATTAGGATTTTCAGTTGTCTGTCTTGAGCAAGATGGTGGTGCCATTTTACTGGGACTTGAGAAGAAAGACAAATAATTTAATTTTGAAAATGTATTGAGGTATTTGTGAGATAGTTATATGCAGATATCTGAATATGCAATTGATTATATCTATAAAAGAGTGGAATAAATTTTTTTAAAGGGAGGCGTCAGTGACATAGTTGGTATTCAAAGCCATTGAAATCGTTTGTAAGAATGTAGGGTGAAAGCCAAGATGACCCAGTTCAAAGCCTGAACTCTGATATGTAAGCTGAATGCAGATGAAGGAGGCACCAGCAGAGGAGGCCAAAAAAACTAGAAGAAAATCTGTTTTTATTAGGCATTTTCAAGTTCCAGGTGCAGAGGTAAAAGTTGTAAGTTTATACTCTTGAGGCACTCAGAGTGGAAGTAATAGGTAAGTAACTGTAATTACATTTGGCAATTGCTATAGATGGAACTGAGTATTTCATTACATATTCTACATCAGTGGCTTTCTACATTTTTCCTACCTTATCCCCATGGCAGATGACTTTCACATGTATGACAAATTTCACGAACCACTCCATTCCTTCCTTCTCAAGAAAACACAGCATGTTGGAATACGGACAAGGGAGAGTGCAATTTATGGAGACAGTTCTGAAGCTGCTCCTATTTTAATTAATTAAAGAAAAATATTCACAAACTTCAGAATTTCATTGATAACAACCTATTCCTTGGATGGACTACATGGGTGAGGATGAGTTGGGTCATAGTTGAGAACCTCTGAGATACAGGATCAGGTAGCTGGGCACTGAAGGAAAGGAAGAGGTGGGGCAGAAGTTAATGTAGGAGACATAGACAAGGAGTCTGCTCAGGAGATAGCTTTCATGATAAGGAGTTTCAAATGTATCCAATAAAGCGAAGGGAAAACCATAGAAGGACTTCTGAAGTCTAGATTGAACAAGGAAAGGCCAGAAACACGGAGGATACGGTTGAATCCGAGTGGGAGATGATGATGGCTCAAACTGGGGAGGGACAGCGGAAAAGAAGAGAACTCATTCGAAGGAGAAACAGGTTTCATGTATGAAAACCGTTGATGGTTTTCAAGTGACCACCTTCTCTTGCTTCGCCCAGTAAAGTACTTTGCTCCTTTTTGTTTCTTCATGTTCTTTCTCTTGCCTTCTGGTTCATATGAGACAAGTGGTTGCAGAGAGAAATTCAGTTTGGGTCCTTTCTTTTCACTCTTCATGCTCTCTTTAAAAATTCGTCAGAGCTAGGCACAGTGGTGTATGCCTGTAATCTCAGTACTTGGAATGCTGTGACAGGATTGTAGGTTCAAGGCCACCTGCAGCAATTTAGCAAGACCCTGTTTTTTTTTTGTTTGTTTGTTTTTTGTGGTACTGGGGATGAAGCCAGGGGCATTCTACCTCCGAGCTATACCTCCAACCCTATTTTATTCTTTATTTTCAAACAGGGTCTCACTAAGTTGCAGAGGGCCTCACAAGTTGCTGAGGCTGGCTGTGAACCTGCAATCCTCCTGTCTCAGCCCCCCAAGTACTTGGATTACAAGCGTGTGCCATCATGCCCAGCTAAGACCTTGTTTTAAAATAAAAATAAAAAGGTCTGGATGTATCTTGAAGGTAGAATGCACCTAGGTTCTACCAAAAAAAAAAAAAAAAATAGCTCCTGTTGTGGTTTGGATATAGAATGTCCCTGGAAGAGCTCATATATTGGCCATGCAAAAATGTTCAGAAGAGAAATAATTGAATCATGAGCATTCTAATCTCATTGGTGGATTAATCCATTGATGGATTAATAATTTGAATGGATTTATTGGGTGGTAACTTTAAGAGGTGGGGCATGCCTGGAGAAGGTGGTCATTGGAGGTGTGGTCTTGGGGACTATATATGTCCCCACCTCCTTCTCTTCCTCTAGGCTTCAGGCCTTGGTGATGTGAGAGCAGCATCCCTTCATGCACCCTGCCACTGCCACCGCCATTTATGCCTTGGAGTCAGCCCTATGGGCTGAGTCCTCTGAAACCACGAGCCCCAATAAACCTTACTTCCTCTAATTTGTTCTTGTCAAGTATTTTGGTCACAGTGATGGGAAAGCTGACTAAAACAGCTCCTAGGGTGTCATCTTATACCTTGGTACCAGTAGTTCCCAACCAACCTATTGGGAACCCAAAGTCAACAGGAACCAATCAGAACACACTGTCTTTCTCCTGGCCTTTATAATACCTAGTTTTCTAAATCATCCCATTTTTCTTATGGGGAGCTGATTCTCCTGGTCACTCAAATTCACAACTTCACATTAATTTTAAATTACTTTCTTCTTCTAATATGCTAAGCACCCAGCAGGTTGCTTCAATTTTTTTACTCTTCATAATATTCCTTAAATCCTTCTGCTCCTCTCTTCTTTTTCTTCTTCTTCTTTTTTTTTTTTTTTTTTTGCGGTATCAGGGATTGAACCCAGGGGTATTTTACCTCCGAGCTACACCCCCGGCCCTATTTTTTATACTTTTATTTTGAAACTGGGTCTCACAAAGTTGTGGAGGGCCTCACTAAGTAGCTGAGGCTGGCCACGAACCTGGATCCTCAGGTCTCCACCTCCCAAGTACTGAGATTACATGGTGCGCCACCACGCCCGGCCTCTGCTCATCTCTTCTACTTTCTATCACTTACCGTGGTGCCGGGTGCAGCATATGCACTCAGTATTTATTCACTGGCTGACACTCTACTTGAGTTTAGTACCTTGTAACTTTATGCATAGACCATTGCTCTAGTCTCCTGAAATAGCTTTTATCTGCTTGTTCCCCTTCATGCAAAGTCTACTAACAGCTCCCCACTGCGCATGGAATAGGAGCCAAACCCCATAATCTGGCCTCATCCACTTGTCTAAATGTATTAGAGTAAAAAGAATTAAAGAGAGTGGGGAGAACGTCAGGTGGCCCAGGGAGAATAATATGAGTGTTCCTTTATTCATTCAATTGTGTTTTGGGGGGAGGGTTCTCCATAGAGTATGCTTTGAAGCATTGTGCAAATATCCCCTTCATGTTGGACTATTTTACCTCAGGTCAATCCTAATGCTTAGATTCTATGATTCTCTTCCTATGTCCTTCAATGTTGTACTTCCACACCCCAGGCCACTTCTCACTGACATGACCACCATCCTCCCAGTTACGCATTCCAGATATTGGCAGTTACTCCTGACCCTTCCCTCTACCTCACCTCCTTACATACAACACAATTCCTGTCTGGGGCTCATCCAACCCCCTACAATTCTCCTGCCAACTCTCAATGCAAGACACATCATTGTTCACTTGCTCTCTACCCTGGTTTCTATAGCTCCTTTAGACTTCCTTCCCTAATCCATTAGCCCTCTCTAGCACATTGTATCCTGAGGGTCAAATCCTGCCCACTATTTGTTTTGTAAATAAAGTTTACTGGAACACAGGCAAGCTCATTTGTTTGCACACTGTCTGTGGCAGCTTTTGCTCTACAAGGAGCATTGAGTAGCTACAACCAAGATCCTGTGGCCTGCAGAGCCTGAGTGTTTCCCTACAGAAAACGTTGGCTGAACCTTGATCTGTAATAACAAGAGTGATTTTCCTAAAATCCAGGTGTGATCACATTACTGTTTGGTTTAAAATCTTTCAATGATTTCTCATTCTTAAAATCCAAAATATTCACTGTAATGGAAGCTGAGTCGAAGCTCACTTTGCTGTCCCCGGCACAGTGTTCTGTCCCCGGCACAGTGTTCTTAGTGTTTCTTGTGGCCCGCTGAGCTCCCTCTCACACCAAGACCCTGTGCAGGCCATTCTTTCTGGCTGGAATGCCGCTCATGTCACCGCACTTTCTTTTTTTTGTGTGTGTGTGTGTGGTACCGGGGATTGAACCCAGGGGCATTCTACCTCCACGCTACACCCCCGGCCCTATTTTTTTACACTTTATTTTGAAACTGGGTCTCACAAAGTTGCGGAGGGCCTCACTAGGTAGAGAGAGAGAGAGAGAGAGAGAGGGAGAGAGAGAGAGAGAGAGAGAGAGAGAGAGAGAGAGAGGGAGAGGG